>CAUYTI010137303.1:0-18641 GCA_963575145.1 Galago senegalensis | reverse complement strand
TGCCTCCGCCTCCCAAGTAGCTGGGACCACAGGCGCCTGCCACAACGCCCGGCTATTTTTTGGTTGCAGCCGTCATTGTTGTTTGGCGGGTCCAGGCTGGGGATTTGAACCCGCCACCTTAGGTGTACGTGGCTGGCGCCTTAGCCGGTTGAGCTATAGGCGCCGAGCCACTCTTGGCTATCTTTAACAAATCTAGCAGGTCTCAAACTTATGAAAATAGGCCCTGGGCTTTTGCCCAAAAGCCAAGTGCCCAGCTGTGCCTGGGGCTCAGCCTACATTTCAGTTCCCCTTGGGCCGTTTTCTCATTACTTTCTGTGTGGCTTCTGTCTCCCTGGCTTCCTCCTTCTTGCCACCCTGGAGAAGCTGGGAAGCTAGGAGACTACACGAATGGCCCGGGCCAGATCTGGGTCTGAAGGTGCCACAGGAAGGCGGAAGGGAGAAGGCAGAGGGCACAGACCCACCCAACCCACTCCATCACACAGCCTCCTCCACTCCAGCAGGGGCATCCAGAACACCCCACTGTCCTTAGCCCTGGGTTTCTTCAAGGCTGTCCCTTCCACACAGGTGCTCCTGGGATCGGTTTACCTTCCAGACAGCCTGCCTTCTCCTGCCTGAGATTTTCAAATATGTCACCAACACCAGCCCTTATGCCCACCTTCCTCCTTCACCTGCCCCACCTGGCTGCAGCCTCCTCCAGGAAGCAACCACATCTCTCCTCCTCCAGGCAAAGGGTTGATAGGTCCCTCTCCAAGGGTCCCTCCTACATAAGCTAGAGGGCCAACTGAAGTCCTAGGTACCCACCAGTAAGGCCAGGCCAGTGGGGACCCAGATTCAGAGCCAGACACACCAGCCAACAGCTCTTGAGGGTGAGCATGTGCTGGCACTTTACACATAGGTGTCTGTCATGAAGGCCACAGGTGCTAGACAGACCTGGTTCAAATCCCACTGCTACCCTTTAACAGCCATGTGACTCTAGGCTTTAAATTTCTCATAACATGGAGTAGAGACAGACCCACATATGGAAGGAACTACAAGAAATGATACATGGGTCAAGGGTGAGGGCTCCACCGACCAGAGCTCTTCTGTGAGATCTGAAGATGGAGGGTGAGAGTGGCCAGGAGGCCCATCCAGGGATATACCAGCAAGAGGTCACACCAACTGCCCAAGTTGCATTCTTTCTGCTTCATCCACTGCTGCCACAAATCTAGGAGCCATACCATGCACTTGCATGGCCCCATACCAGGTCCAGGAGCAGCTGCATGCAGTTTGCACACTGCCAGTGAGCCCAGGCCAGCAGTTCCTGTGGCTCCATCTTGTTCCCACCTCCCAGCCTAGCTGTTCCTTCATCCACCCAGATACCCAAGGGTCATCCCACTGGGAGCAGGCCTTGTGCTGGAGAGCATACTGATGGCTAAACACAAATCTGACCCATGTTTCACCAACATTTAGGGAGGCAGGCAGGCAGGCAGAGAGTTGGTATCCCACAAATTTCCTTTCCCTCTCTCTGAAGCACTTTTCCGCAAGTGTTTAAAGACCATGATCTTTTCCATTCAGTCTTGGAAATATCTTGACACTTAGCCACAGTGGAAATTACTTCACAGGAACCTCTCAGGTTGGGGCACCTAATCCTGGGCCCCTCTTTCCTGGCCAGTCATCTTCCTCAGCTAGGCTGCCCACATCCCTACTCTCCCTCCAAGGGAGGGCCTGGCTTCCTGGAGAGATTGTTGCTATAGGATGCCAGGAACTCTGGAATACAGGGACCAGGGTTTTTGTGGAGAAACTCGAATGCCCACAGCAGGTCAAGTGGCATTTATGTCAGAAAGGCAGTGCCTGCCACACAGGCCCTCAGGGAAGGGGCCTGGGAAGGGTGGGGCCAAAGGGAAGAAAGAAAAAGGAAGGCCACAAGTCCGGGGGGAAGGGTAGGGGGCAGGCAGCCCACAGAGAGGGGGCCTGTGTCCCTCGAGAGGGGCCTGAGGGGTGATGAAAAAGGTATGTAGACAGTCCAGGCAGCATGGCGCTCCTATACAAGTGAGGCAGCAAAGCAGGGTGCAATCTCACCCTGTTCCGTGTTAGCAGTTGGGACCCAGCAGCACTCACCCTTGGACCCACCCTGGCTATTCAAGACAACTGTGCCTGGACAGCCTGACCCAATGGGAACTAAGAGCTTAAGCCCAGCCTTCTCACCCTTTCCTGCTTCCTGACTGAACCCCAAAGTCCGATCTCAACACCCAAACACAAGGAATCTCTCAGGTTGGGGCACCTAATCCTGGGCCCCTCTTTCCTAGCCAGTCATCTTCCTCAGCTAGGCTGCCCACATCCCTACTCTCCCTCTGAGGGAGCGTCTGGCTCTCTGCTAGACCTAGATCTGTTCCCACCTGTCCTGTGCTTCAAGTTCTCCAAAAGCCTGCTTGTCAGCACCATAAAATCCCCACCTGACACCCCCTGAACCCGCTCTGGCTTCATTGACTTCATCTCTCAACTCCACCACTTTGCTATACTCGCTGGGGTACATCAAGGCCTTTCTCACTCCCAGACTTTGTATATCTTGCTCCCACTACTTGGAGTGAATCCCCATCGTCCCAGGACTGGCTGCTTCTCCATCAGGTCTGTGACTAACAGTAGCGCTGCCCCACCCCTGCTTTCTCCCCTGTTTCTTTCTTTCATAGCACACTTCTCACTCTCCTTCGGAATTTTGTTTGGCCATTGTTAGGCCATTTCTCTAGACCATGGGAGCTAGAGAATGCGCCCCAGGAGCTAGAGAATGCTCCCCAGGAGTAAGGATGCCCCCCAGGAGACGTTTGCCAATGTCTGGAGACATTTTTGTTGTCACAACTGCAGGGGGTGTGTGTTTACTATCTAGTGGGGGTAAACCAACGATGGTGCTCACTATCCTGCAACGCACGGGACAGCCCCTCGCAGCAAAGAATGATTCGGCTGGGAACTGTCAATAGAGCCGAGGTTCAGGAACCTTGCACCAAAAGATGAGCTTACGAGAACTGGGATCGTGTTCCCGCAGTCTCCTGGCGCCTAGAACAGTGCCTGGCACTCAGAAAGATGGAATGAAAAGTGAGAGAAAGGAGGCATGGAGCGAGTGACAGACGAGCTGACAGGCAAGACAGACTGACCGACCCAGAGACCCTGGACCGACCCGGCCCCGCCCCCCCCTACCAGACCGCCCCCCACCGGGCCCCAGAGCGCCCGCCCCGCCCCTCTCTCGCGTGGACTCGAGACGCGAGTCCCGGGCCAGGCGTGCCGCGCGGACACTCACCCGCCCGTGGCCGCCCCGGAGCGGCGGCGTCACCCTCCCGCTTCATGGTGCCCCTGGCCGCCAGCTGGGAAAGGGACAAGACGCGCGAGCCGGAAGCGCTCAGGGGCTGAGCCAGCCGGTACTTGTAGTTCTCCTGCTCACGGGGCCCGGGCGTCTGCCTCACTCGCCAAGCTTCGGAAACTACGACTTCCGGCGGTCCAGTCGCTGCGGGGCGGGATTGGCCGTTTCAGAATCACTCTATGTTGCACTGCGGAGTCTGATTGGCTGTGTGTATCCGTCGCTCACAAGTTAGGCTCAATGGACTCTACAAAAGGGAGAAACTCTGGGTTTAGACCTGAGAAACCGCCTCCAAAAGAAATGCCACGGCACGATTGGTGAAAATAACGCTGTAGAGACCGGAGCGTATCAGCTGCAAGGGAAGGCGGGCACTTCAACTAAGAGTGCCCAATCACAGAGGTGAGTTGTTTCTATAAAAGGTTGAGCCTCGCGTTCTTCCGTCCTTTCGCGGTGTGGACTAGTGGGTTCGGTTTGAATTTTAGTGGTTTGTTACAATTCCAGGAGCAGCTGGCTTTTGTGTGGAACTCTGGCGGTAGCCGGATCCCTGCAAACTAGTCAGGCCCCCGGATCCAGTCTTGGCCTGAACTCATCTTGGCCCTGAGAGTTTAAACGTACCTTCCCGAATTTCAGACCTTCAGCGCCCTACAGGTAAGACCTGGTTTCCCCGATTCAGCCCCAAGCCTATGATGAATTGCTCTAATTTCTGACACCTCGTATGAAAGCTGCACGTGCAGCCTGATTATTTTGCAACACTGAGGCTTAGGGTGCACATCTTTGGTGAGGAAGGTCTGGGATTGAAAACAGGTCTTGCCCAAAATGGGGGAGAGGAGGCCTCTATATTTCGGCGCTGTTTGACTTTCAGGGGCCGGCAGCAGACCTTGAACCTGAATTAACCTCAACAAGGAGGCCCAGCCGACAGAACCTGGTGGTAAGGCAGATACTGTGTGTGTCTGAACTGCTTAACAATAAAGCAAAGATAGCGAGTTGATTCTTTTCCTAAAGCGTCATCCTTCTAACACTCTTGGCACCCCAGAGGGATGGCTCATCTCTGGAGCAATGGTGGAAAAGAGGTAGAGGCATGATATGGAAGTTCCTTCGGACTGCATTCTCCATTTTTGCTTGTAAGGCCAAAAAAAAAAAATTGTTTTTTATGCTTTTGCCCCAGGGTGAGTCTTGAGGTCTCCTGTAACAGACACTTGAGTGCTCCTTTCTCTATTGTTGGAAATTGTGAAATTAAACACTAGCCACTTAGGCTCCCATCCATGTGCTCTTAAAGAATATTGGGGTTGGAAGCAGCCTTGGGTTGGGGGAGGACTGGCATTTCTTTCAATGGATGAGATAGAAAATTTAGAAAACACAATTTTATTCACTAGGACTGAAAACAAAGGCTTGCAATCAAAAGACCAAGTGCAGGGTGGAGCATGCTTGGCAATCAGACTTTGACTGTGAGTAGGTGGGGCCTGGTCCCCAGGTCAGCAGGCTGCTCTGGTAATCCTAGTTTCCTGATATTTGGGTGACTGCCCACATGCTTTTCCCAATAGCACACAAACAGCTTCAGGTAATCCTCCAGGGTCACATGAGAAGACTCTGTTTTGTGAACCAGACCCTTATATCGGTGAGTTGGGAGCAGGTGGCTCTCAGGGCATACAAATGCATGATGTTATTAGTGATGCAGCCCTCTGTCCCAGGCATGGGCAGGAGTCCTCTCCCTGCCTGAGCAGTGTCTGCAGGTAAAGACATGGCTTTTTGAAGGGGTACCTGTGGTGCCAGCCCAGCCAGTGGCCTAGCCAAAGAGCTGGGCGTGCCCAGGAGAGGGCAGCAGAGTGCTAGGCCAAGGTCTGTGCACTTGGTGAGGCATTTCCTTCCATGCAGAAGACCTGTTCAACATACAGGCTTTGAGAGCAAGGTATTAAGGCCACAGCCAGTGAAAGGAGGCTGTGGGCCTGCTGCAGCTCCAAAACCTACTTGTGGGACTGAATATCAAGTCTGTTGCTGGGAGGAGTAAAGTTTGGCCTGAGGTCCTAGAAACAGACACCTTAGGGTTGGCCACTGGGTGACAAGGTCAGAAGGGCCTGTAGACTTGTACAGCCTTCCAAGACTGGGATTAAGCTCAGCCAGGTTCAGGGTCGACAGCAGGAGTTCCCTTGGCCCTCCCTCTTAACATAATCATGCAGCCGGAAGCGCGGCTCACTGGGAACCTTCATGGAGCGCTGCTTCAACTCCCTATAGAGCAAGAGTGACAAAACAACGTGGCCTCCTATGCCCCCAACAGGAGGGTTTAGACCCTAGGCTTGGTCTTTCTGGTGACCCCCAGGACTTACTTTGCTATGGCTGTGAAGGCCAAGTCTACATTGAGGCCTGTCTTGGCACTGGTCTCCATGAAGGGTAGCCCATACTCCTGCAAACAGCTGCTGCCAGTGGGCCTGGTATGGATGGCCCAGGTTCCACAGCCTTAGGGGCACCCTTACCACCCACCTTCCCTACCCTAACTCACCTTGGCTAACTTTTCTCCATCTTCCCTCTTCACCACATGCTCGTGGGCAGAGTCCACCTGGCTCAGGCACAGAGGTCTTGATGACAGCTGGCCCATGGCTCACCACCCACCCCCCTCACCTTTACTTTGTGGGGCCAGGCTGGGGAGGGCAAGATAGGCCTCCCACCTTGTTCCCCAGCAGCATGAGCACCGCATTGTGCTGGCCGTACTCCTGGATCTCAGTCAGCCAGGCCTGTAGAGGGAAAGGCTGGTGCTCCCTGCACGCTCTGCCCCGTGCCCCAAGGCCTCTGCCTATCTCCAGAAGTGCCACCCATGGGTCAAGTAGGGACACCCAACTTACAGAAAACTTGGCCAAGGAGTCCCTTTAAGAGAGTTGGAATGACCTAGGACCTTAGCCCCACACTCAACCTGAGCCCCTCCATCCCAAAAGCAACCCTCATGTTTGTGCATAGAGGAGGTTGGGATGGGTTAGGCCCTACCAGGAAGGAGGCCACTAACCTGGATGTTGTCGAAGGAGGACTTGCTGGTGACGTCATAGAGCAGCAGCAGTGCTGAGAGCAGAGGCCAAGTGAGGACGTCCCCTGTTACCTAAACCCTCTTGCTCAGATAACCCCTCCAAGCAGGGTACCCACAGACCACAGTCTCAACTCCCTGAGAGCTGGGCCATGCATCCATGGGCTTACCGTGAGCATCCCGGTAATAGGCATGAGTGACACTGCGGAACCGCTCCTGACCAGCTGTGTCCCAGATCTGCAGCAATAGGCACAAGTCTGGCTGTGCCAAGAACCAACCAACAGCCCCTCCCCAGTGTCCTCTTCCCCCCAACTTGCCCTTCCAACACCTCACCTGCAGCTTCACCTTCACACCATCCACGTCCAGAACTTTGTTCTGAAATAGAACCAGCCAGTTCCAGCAAGGGCCTAGCATGACCCTCTAGCCTGGCTCCCAAGAGTGGGAAAGGGAGGAGAGGCAGTGTGGGGCCAGGACTGAGCCCAAGTCCTAAGTTCCTGAGCCATTGCTCTCCCCCTATGCACACCACCTGCTTTTGTTCTGACCACCCACCCTCATGCCTGTAGATCACACACCCGCTAAAGCCCTCCTGGTTGCCCCATACACAGTGGGTGCTCAGGCCCCTATCCCTCAGATGGCTACCCTGATAGTGGACTATGGTCAGTTGTGACCAAGTCTGGACCAACATTTTCCTCCTCTGTCTACCTGGAAGCTGTCCCTCAGGACTTTTAAATTAAAGCCAAGCCCACTTTATCTTGCTCCAACACAGCCCTGGCCACCACTGCTTCCCTGTTCCCAGTTTCCAATTCAGCAGCTCCCCTGCACAAAGTGCAGACTTCTGCCTGCCCCTTTCTCCTTGGATGTGTTCTGTACACACTGCCTGGAGCCACTTGCACTTATTTTGAAGTGTGATCCCAGGCCGTTTACTAAGGCTGCCACAGTTTACCCATCTACAAAATGGGGATGACCAAGGTGCCAGAACTACTTTATGCAAATCACTGACAATTGTCTGGCTAAAAGTGTTCTAATTTAAAAGCCTCTCCTGGATGGGCTGTCAGCTCCACAAGGCCTGAGTATGTACCTCTCTGATCCAAGTCAGTAACCAGTGTCCAGAATTGTGTCTGGTAGGCATTTTGTCCTCTTGTGTTTGCTGGCTGGCAATGTTCCCCAGCCAGGCCCTCTCAGCTAAGCACTAGATAGGAGGCAGGGAGACATACACCACCTCCCTCCCTGCAAGTCCTGCTGTCAGTGTGCTTCTGGGTCTCCAGGGAGCCAGGCACAGCCATCTGCTGGGCGGGGGAGGAGGCTGGAGAGGACATCTTGCCTTCCCTGGCACCCTTAGCAGGGTGCAAACTATAAGGCCTCACCTTCTCAGGAGCTAGAGGGGAAGCAAGGACCAGAACAAAGAACCACCACCCTCTGACCCAAACTGACTGCTGGTACCTCAATCATCATTCATCCCAGAAGACTTAAGGGGGCTTGGGTCCCCTAAACAGGATAGAGAATGGCTCCCCAGACTGGAGAGATCTCCTTTCTGTCCCTGGAATGGGCTCCTTCCCATCTTCCTGCTAACTGTGTCTAATTAAAGGGTGAGAAAAATGCAAATCCAAGATTTGCTAAGAACACACCAACACCTCAGCACGAGGAATTAAAGCTGGTGGGCAGAGGTGTGGGGCTCTGGCATCAGAGCCCCTGCAGGCCCCTGTGTAGGGTGCTGGGGCCATGTTGTTACCCAAGGGCAGGTGCTTAACCAAGGCCAGCCCTGGAAGCCCTCGCCAATAAGTCCTGGGTGAAGTATCTGCTCCAGAACCGTAGCCACCTTTTGTCAGAACTGAGCAGGCCACCTGGCACCTTCCACAACCTTAGGACCTCCTCTGTACAATGGGACAGCAGTGCTGGCCTCCTGAGTGGACATGGGCCATGAGTTACCTCTGACTGTTACCACCCTGGGGACATCAGCACTCAGTCTTCCCTAAAGCACAGGATGTAGTCTGTCCCCTAAGTAGAGCCAGGAACATAGGAACTATCCCTTGTCAGATGCAGCAAGATAGTGGCTGAGGCATCCCATCTCAATTGCCCTCACCCTGGAATCTGGGTGGCTCAGCTGGGAGCTCCATATCCTGAACCTATTGGTACTACCACTGGGATAGCAAAGAACCAACTTCCCAGGCATCCTGGGAAGATGCAATGAGTTGATGTGGAGTCCAAGGCTGCCTGGGCCTGGCCAGGGCTCGGGACATCAGTCTCCACTCTCACCCGGAAGTCGATGCCCACAGTGGAGATGAAGGTCCCCGCCAGGAAGGCACCATCCTTGAAGCGTACAAGCAGGCAGGTCTTGCCCACTCCCGAGTCCCCAACCAGCATAACCTAGTGCAGGTAAGACAGTCAAGTGTCAGGCCTGGGACAAAAGGAACCATGATACTGGCCCACTAGGAGGGGGCATCTAGCCTGGCCAGAGAAAGGTTGCAACTGGGGCAAGAAAACAAGGACTGCAGGGCCCAGGTGAGAAGCAGCCTGTCTCTACTGGCCTAGATGCCCTGCTTATGCCTTTGGAAGGCTTGGTCCCCTTCTAAGCAGTGGACCATCTCAATCAGTAGGGGGGTAAGGACAGCTGCCTCCATCCAGGGCTTTACTACCCTACCCCACCCCACCCCACACCAGGCATGATCGAGATGGGAGCACTGGGATCTACTGAAGAGCAGAGCAGATGGGGGTGGCAGCTGTGGACCTTCTAAGAGACTTGTGCCTCTGTGCTGAGGACTCTAAATCCCAGCAAGGCTTGGGAGGAATTTGCCAAGCCAGGGTCAGATCTTGACCTCAGCAGGGGCCTACGTCGAATCTGTGGAAGAGGAGGTCAATCAGGACCTCTTCCTCTCTCCCTACCCACTGCCAAATGCTCCCAAACCCAAAGATGGTCCTACTGAGCCCCTCTCCCCCAATTTACATACATCTGCCTTGGTCTGGGGAAGGCTAGAATGCTCCCCACCCAAATGGCAAACCCCATTCTAGCCTCTTCCTCTCAAAAAAAGAGAAAAAAGACCCACAGACCCTAGGAGTGAGGGAAGGCAGAAAATGAGAAATGAGACTGGGGCCCAGGAGAGAGCTAGGGCATTAGGGCGTGGAGAGGAAGCGCCGAGCACTGATGTCTGCAGCGCCCTGCCAGCTGGGAAGTAGGGGACAGGCCCTGCCAGCTGTTGAACACCCCAAACCTGGGCTTGACAGCTGTGTGTGTGCGTGCGCACGATGACTGTGCCAGCCATTCCAGCTCCTGTCCGCCGGGACCCTGCACTACCGTCCTCCCCGACCCTCCCCACCTGGCTCAGACCGCTCTCCACCTGCTGCGCTTGTGGAGGGGGGCGGGGATGACTGGCTCACCTTGAAGGCGACGTCGTATAAGTCGCTGCCGCCTCCGAGCGAAGGCCGGTTGGCCTGCGGGGGCCCGTTGGGCGGCGCATCGGGGCCGGGGTGCGCAGTCCTGGGACAAGCCAGCCGGGGCCCGTTGGCTGCGGCCAGAGCGGAGGCAGCGGGCACGCTGGCCCCTTTGCTCTTGGGGGTCTTCTTCCTGGACATAGCGGGCTGGCGATCAGAGCGTTTCCACCGCGTCCCGGGCCGTCGCTCTTCCCGCGCACTCGGAGCCGGACCCAGACCCAAACCCTATCTCTGGCTGCCGCGGCGGCATCCCGGGCCCGGCCTCCTGCCCCGCCCCCGCCGCTCAGCCTGCCTAGACGCCGCTTAGGCCCCGCCTCCCGGCTCCTCCTGCGGAGCGGGGCAACACAAATTACTGGCCCGCCTGGGCCCAGCGACCAGACTCCCTGGTCTCCTTAGAGCACCCACCCGGGTGCCGGGTGGTGGGCTTGGTGAAGGCTGGATCCCTGGGCCACCGCTGCCAGCCTGGCTCCACTCAGCCCGCGCTGCTCCAACCCAGTACCTCCCAAGGATCACCGGCAGACCCGAGACCAGAGAGAGATCCTGAGATGAGAGTGCTGGGACACAGGGCCTGCAGGGAATCTGTCCCTTCTCGCTGAGAGATGCCTGCTGCTTGGTCTGCTGCTGCTCCCTGCTGGGTCCCCTCCAGGGCAGGTGGGTCCAGGAAGCTCCAACAGGCTTGACGTTACAGCCTTGATGAGCAAACCCCGGCTCCAGGACAGCTGGTCATCAGAGGCAGGACAGAGTAGGCACAGCTGAATGGGCACAGCAGTGTCTCCCACAGCTTCTGCCCCCTAGGCTGAAGCCTGGGGGTCTAAGAGGGAGAGGAAGCAGGTACCAGAGCCAGTGTCACACCCACTGAAGGTCCCCTCCTGTGGGACTCTGTCCCCAGGGATCTGCAAGGTGGAAGGTTACTCCCTTAGGCTGTAGCTGACCCCTTGGCCTTCCCATTCCAGATTCTGGCCCCAAAGTGGCCAGTGCTGATTCTTCAAACCCTGAGGTGGTCCCTGGGACACCCATCTCCAGGGTCTGATACCTGCCCACAATGGTCTGGGGCTTGAGAATGACTCTGACATGGTCAGACCTGGGGAGTAGAGGGTAGTGCACCTGAAGTGGAGTGCTGGCTGAGAACCAGAAGAATGGTCTGGCTGTCCCTCAAGATATGACAGCTTCGCTTGGCACTTGTGGCTCAAGTGGCTAAGGCACCAGCCACATACACCTAAGGTGGCGGGTTCGAATCCAGCCTGGGCCTGCCAAAACAACAATGATGGCTGCAACCAAAAAATAGCCAGGGGTTGTGGCAGGTGCCTGTGGTCCTAGCTACTTGGGAGGCTGAGGCAGGAGACTCACTTGAGCCTAGGAGTTGGAGGTTGCTGTGAGCTGTGATGCCATAGCACTCTACCCAGGGGGACAGCTTGAGGCTCTGTCTCAAAAAAAAAAAAAATGACAGCTCTCCCCTGAGCCCTTCAGGGGCTAAGTCCTCCCAGTTGGCAGGGCCCAGAGCCCAAATAATCAGCTGCCTTGGGCACAAAGGCCTGAGGAAACACAAATGGAGAAAGTGCCCGGGGAGAGATTCCTTGAGAGGGACTGGTAGCAATCTGCACAAAGGAGGCCACTGAGGGCCACCCTACTGTGTGCCAAGAACATGTCATCAAAACTCTCCTGTGGGATAGGTGCTGCTATGGTTTTTAGTGCACTAGTGGGAAAACTGAGGCCCAGAAAGGTGAGGGGAGCTGTGCAAAGTCATCAGACTAGGAAGGGGCAGAACCAGGATTTGCCCCTGGGAACTCTAGCTCCAGAGAACATAAACTGTCCAGTGGCAGAGTTGGTGCTGTACTCCTCTGATGACTCGACTCATTCCTCAGGGACCTGTCAGAACTGAGGACAAACCTAGGGAAGCCATCTTAGAGTCTTCCAAACTGCTTTGCCTGGTCTCATTCCCCTGCGTCTTCCAGGCCAGTTCCCAAATGTGTCTCATGGGTTTGGGGCAGGGTATTGAGCTCCCACTGCTGCAGCCCTGGGGGCCCAAGGTATCCATCCCCACAACCTCAAGACTGTTAGCTCTGGGTCTTAGCTGGGACATCAGCAGCCGCCACCCACTGGCTCCAGGGTCCAGTGGACTCCCCATACTCTCCTGCTAGCTGCTGCCCAGGGTATACCCAGGACATGGAAACTAGAAGGAGTCAGGGTTGTGTGCTCTAGGGTGGGGCTGTAAATCCAGACTCCTTTGGGGGGAGTAGTGTTGATAGGCAACCAGAAAAAGTGGGCGGTTAGGCAGGGAAGGGAGTTTGTTTGTTTTTGAGACAGAGTCTCACTATGTTGCCCTTGGTAGAGTGCCATGGCATCACAGCTCACAGCAACCTTAAACTTTCGGGCTTAAGCAATTCTCTTGCCTCATTCTCCCAAGTAGTTGGGACTACAGGTGTCCGCCACAACATCCGGCTATTGTTTTTTGTTGTTGTTGTAGTTGTCATTGTTTAGCAGGCCTGGACCAGGTTTGAACCCACCAGTCCCAGTGTAGGTGGCTAATGCCCTAACTACTGAACTATGGGCATCAAGCAGGGAAGGGAGCTTTGAGTGATAGAGGACACAGGTTTGCTCTTGTAACCTTTACAACTGGGACAGTTTACATCAAATCCAGGTCTTTGCTTTCTCTTGAAAGTAGGGAGCCCTGAGTGCCTGCATCTTGGCTTCCAGCAGCTCTCCTCATTTTTGATCATCATATCTCTTGATTCCTCTGTTTGCCATCTGTTTTACCCTCTGGAATGTAAACTCTCTGGGCACAGGAAGCGGCTTGTCTTGGTCACTGCAGTGTCTCTAGCAGCTGGCTCTGGGTCTCAATAAACAGTTATTAAATTGGTGAAAGATGAGTTAGAAACACAGGACTCACTTCAGGAGGACATGTCATGCTAACAAGGCTTTTTTGTGTGAGTGTGAGACAGAGCCTCAAGCTATTCCCCTCGTAGAGTGCTGTGGCATCACAGCTCATAGCAACCTCCAACTCCTGGGCTCAATCGAGTCTCCTACCTCAGCCTCCCAAGTAGCTGGGACCACAGGCCCCTGCCACAACACCTGGCTATTTTTTGGTTGCAGCCATCATTGTTGTTTGGCAGGCCCGGGCTGGATTTGAACCCGCCACCTTAGGTGTATGTGGCTGGCACCTTAGCCACTTGAGCCACAGGCGCTGAGCGTAGCAAGGCTTTAAAGAAGAATTTGCTTCAACCTCCAATGAGAGCAACATTGGAGTGATCAAGTTATGAGAACAAGGCTTTGTTGGGGAGGGAGGACTTGCACTAGGCTTTGACAGATTCACCAGCTGAGGGCATGAATGTGCTCAGGCTCAGAGTGCCAGGAGGTAGATACTTGGAACTGACAAGGTCAAGGCATGTGGTCCAACTGCTTGGAGGAAATGGGAGGTCATGTAATTGGCAAGGTAAGACAGGGCCGGATTGTAAGAGAAATATGAATGTTATGACTGGGAGCTTGGAAATTGTTCAGCAGGAAGTGGGGAGTCATGCATGGTTTCTTTTTTTTTTTATTATTATTTTTTATTTTTTATTTTTTATTTTTTTTTTGAGACAGAGCCTCAAGCTGTCCCCCTGGGTAGAGTGCCATGGCATTACAGCTCACAGCAACCTCCAACTCCACAGGGCTCAAGCAAGTCTCTTGCCTCCGCCTCCCAAGTAGCTGGGACCACAGGCGCCCGCCACAACGCCCGGCTATTTGGCTATTTTTTGGTTGCAGCCGTCGCTGTTGTTTAGCGGGTTCGGGCTGGGGATTCAAACCCGCCACCTTAGGTGTACATGGCTGGCACCCTAGCCGGTTGAGCTATAGGCGCCGAGCCCATGCATGGTTTCTGAGCAGAGCAATAGTAGAAGGACACATGCTACAGGAATATTGGGGAATGGCAGGTGGAGATGGATGGTGAAGTCAGTGGGCAGTGGGATGAGTTTGGGGTTGGGAAGAAGTGCAGTAACCCAGGGCAGAGGGACAAAGGGGACCTACAGAAGAGATAAGATCTGCAGGCCTGAAGGCAAGAAAGGAAGAGTAAGAGTATATGGGACAGAGAAGGTGAGATGTTGGGGTTCATTAAGATGGATTAAATTCTTTGCTACTCCTCCCAATGAGGGAGAGTCTGTGTCTCCTGTCCTTGAATCTAGGCAGAAGCTGTGATTGTTTTGACCAATAGATTTGGCAGGAGAGACTTTGTATCCATTTTTGGACCCAGACCTTGCTGATTCCTGGAATAGTCTTTTCTTCCATGCTGGGAGGAAGCCCAAGTAGCACTCTGGGGAAGCCCATGTGGAAAGTAACTGATTTGCCAACTCTGAGAGTAAAGAAGTCATCTTGGTGGTGGATGCCCTGGCCCCAGCTGATGCCAAGCTGTCCCCACTGAGCCCTTCCAAACTGCAGATTTGTAAGCATTTGGGGGGTGTTATACAGCAAAAAGTAATAGAACAGGCTGCCAGCAAGAGTGAGAAAGGGAGCAAATATGTTGGGACCTTGGCTGGATCTGGAGAAGTCCAGATTCTTGGGACCTTCAGACCTAGAGAGGAGAAAAGCCCTTCAGACCAGGGCAGGTCCCTGAAGCAGGGTCTGGAGTTGAGACAAGTTCATGCTGTGATCTCCAAATCCTGCACTGTGCCTGCTTGTCCTTCTTGTTGTCTGACCTAGTTCTAGAGTGATGTGTGCCATGAGTCCCTAACCACAATGACCCATGGGGCCCATGGCCCAGGACGGTCTCCCTCTGGACCCCCATTTTCCAGACTCTCCAGCTTCACCCCCACACTCTGCTCACCCACAGAGTTTGGCTCTCAGGCTAGCCTTTGTGTGCTGGAGATGGGGCACAGGCAGAAGCGGGTGTCATCCTCAAACTTTCAGGCTCTGCCTGGAGCCCCCTCCTCTAGGGAATCTTCCTTGGCTCCTCCTGCCCTTGTTTCTTGCTCCCTGGGTTCTATTCAGTGGTTCCCCGGGGCTGTGCTGCTTCTTCATCAGCTGGAACTGGTGAACTCCCTAAGAACAGGGCCCCATCTCACCTGCTCTTGCTCCCAGCTGGCATTAAAGAGAGAGCTCTGTAGCTAAGCAGGAGAGAGCTAGGCCGGACTTCAAAGGTCCTCTGGTAAGCAGGGGAGTGCAAAGCCCTCAAAGCTTAAGCTTGTGCCCCCATAGCTCCTCTTCAGGAGTCAGTCCTATGCAACTCAGCTGTCTGTACACCAAGGGTAGGAATGGTGCAAGAAGACCAGCTGGCTCCCTAGCTCACTCTGTGAACTTGGCAAGTCATATCCCTTCTCCCAGCCTATTCTCTTCCATGAAATGAGGGGGCAGGAAGAGCTGATCTCTGAAGTCCCTTCTCGCTTAAACACCTTATGATCTCTGAAATTTGTGTGAACGTTGCCATGGAGACGTCAGAGGAACTGCAGCAGCAATGAGTGCAACTTCTACAGAGAGAAAACTGAGTCACTGGGTGATGTTAGTGATGTGCTTCCTTCAATGCCCAGGTGTGCAGGGGCCACATAAGTGATGAGTGTCCTTCTCCTGAGAGGACAGTCTCCTGCACCCCCCCACCTTTGTGGCCCTGAGGCTCTGCTGGATAGGTGGCAGTAGGTCGGTATCTATACCTCCTGAAGGAGGACCCTTTGTGTGGGGCCAAAGAGGAGAGCTGTGCACTTGCATGTGTGACCACAATGACTTAGTACTCATATGAGGGGAAAGCTGCAGAGGTGCCCTACTACAGAGGAAGATGAGCTAATGCAGAAGTCTTGTACACCTCTTATTACTTGTCACAGCAGTGTCCTCACATCAGTGGGGCCAGTGGTCTGTTCACAGCAATGCCAGCTTTCAGCTCTTGAGTGGACTACCTTGGCTACTGGAGGAGGGATGAGCCAGGACTCATGGCTCCGCACTCTCCATACACGGCTGACATACACAGCCTCATGGCAGGTGCTGGCATCAGCACAAAGTAATACAATAAATCTCTGTGGATTCATGACAGTGACTAAGGCCCCCAAACAATCTTTGTGCCAGGACTAGGTCAAGTGCTTCTCTTACATTGTTTCTTTTTCTTTTCTTTTCTTTATTTCTTTTTTTCTGAGACAAAGTCTCATTTTGTTGCCTTCAGTAGAGTGGCTTGGCTTCACGGCCCACAGCAACCTCAAACTCTTTGACTCAAGCAATTCTCTTGCCTCAGCCTCCCAACTAGCTAGGACTTCAGGCGCCCACCATAATGCCTAGCTATTTTTAGAGACAAGGTCTCTCTCTCTCTGGCTCAGGCTGGTTTCCAAATTGTGATCTCAGGAAGTCTACCCACCTCTGCCAGAGTGCTAATATTACAGATATAAGCCCGTGCCCAGCCTTTGTTTCTTTGTTCTTAAATATAAAAATAACTCAATTTTTGTGGCATGTGAATACCACGAAAGATAAAGATGAGAACAAACATTGAAAACCTCACTCAGATCCCATCCTCTGGGGGTAACCACTATTAGGATTGGTAATGGTGTCTGTATTAGTTGCCTACCGCTGCTGTAACAAATTACCACAAACAGTGGTAAAAAATAACGCAAATTTACCTGTATTTTGTACCCCTGTGTATAATGTACAACCACATTTTAGCCCAGACTTCAGGAAAGAAAATCCTTTGTTTTAATTAAAAAATTAAAATATCTTCTTGTACTATATTAAGAATTAAATGCTAAAATTCCCTTATAATACAAAAGACAAATACCTAAATATAAAAAAATTATTATTTTTTTAAATTTGAGACAGTCTCACTCCCTGGGTAGATGCTGTGGCATCATAGCTCACAGCAACTTCAAACTCAAGGGATCCTCTTGCCTCACCTTTCCAAGTAGCTGGGACTATAGGTTCCTACCATGATGCCCAGATGGTTTTTCTTTTTTGCCGTTTTTGGCCGGGGCTGGGTTTGAACCTGCCACCTCCAGCATATGGGGCCAGCACCCTACTCCTTTGAGCCATAGGTGCCAGCCCATGGTTTTTCTATTTTTACTAGAGACTGGATCTCACTCTTGCTCAGGCTGGTCTTGGACTCTGAGCTCAAGCAATCCACTAGCCTTAGCCTCCCAGAGTGTTAGGATTATAGGTGTGAGCCACCACATGTCAATGTTTCTTTTTCACGTAATCCTTTTACCATCTTCCTGTATCATCTTAGTCAAAACAGAGATCCTGGGTGGCGCCTGTGGCTCAGGGGAGTAGGGCACCAGCCTCCTATACTGGAGTTGGTGGATTCAAACCCAGTCCTGGCCAAAAACTGCAAAAAAATCCCCAAAACCCCAGAGATCTCAGTTTGATGCTGCTGCTTCAGAACCTAGGTCTTTACATCCTGCCCCATCACTGGCCATTTTGGAGGTTTCCCTCGCATTGCTGCCTTCTGTCTTGGCCTTTGAAGAAGTTTTTCTTCCTGTTGCCTCCACAATATAATGACACTCTGTGGGAGGAGGGCCAAAGTGTCTCTATTGCCATGCTCTTTAGCATAATAACTGTTAGCTTAAAGCCTGAAGTGTACAAAAATAGTTTTGACATTTTCTGCTGAATTTTCCAATAATTTCTTTTCTTTCTTTCTTTTTATTCTTTTCGTTCTTTCTTTTTTTTTTTTTTTTGTAGAAACACAGTCTTACTTTGTTGCCCTCAGTAGAGTGCCGTGACATCATACAGCTCACAGCAATCTCCAGCTCTTGGGCTTAGGCGATTCTCTTGCCTCAGCCTCCCGAGTAGCTAAGACTACAGGCACCCGCCACAACGCTGGCTATTTTTTTGTTGCAGTTTGGCCAGGGCCAGGCTTGAACCCACCACCCTCAACATATGGGGCCGGCACCCTGCCCACTGAGCCACAGGCACTGCCCCTCTTTCTTTCTTTTCTTTTTTTTGAGACAGAGTCTCAAGCTGTTGCCCTGGGTGCTGTGGCATCATAGCACACAGCAACCTCCAACTTGGGCTAAAGCGATCCTCTTGCCTCAGCTTTCCATTTTTAGTAGAGACAGGGTCTTGCTTTTCCTCAGACTGGTCTCAAACTCTTGAGTATAAGCAATCCACTTGCCTCAGCCTCCCAGAGTGCTAGGATTACAGGCATGAGCCACTGCACCCAGCCATTTTTTTCTTTTTTGAAACAGTCTCACTCTTTTGCTGTGGATAGAGTGCCGTGGTGCCATAGCTCACAGCAGCCTCAAACTCTTGAACTCAAGGGATCCTCTTGCCTCCGCCTCCTGAGTAGCTGGGATTACAGGTGCCTACCACAATGCCCAGCTATTTTTAGAAATGGGGGGTCTTGGCCAGGTGCAGTGGCTCACACCTGTAATCCTAGCCCTCTGAGTGGCCGAAGACAGTGAATTGCTTGAGGTTACAAGTTTGAGACCAGCCTGAGCAAAAAGCAAGACCCTATCTCTACTAAATAGAAAATCTGAGGCGAGAGGATCGCTTAAGCCCAAGAATTTGAGGTTGCTATGAGCTATGATGCCAGAGCACTCTACCAAGAGCAACAGCTTGAGACTCTGTCTCAAAAAATATATATAAAATAAAAGAAATGGGGGTCTTGCTTTTGCTCAGGCTGGTTGCTGAACTCTTGAGCTCAGGCAGTCCATCTGCCTCAGCCTCCCAGAGTGCTAAGATTACAGGCATGAGTCACTGTACCTGGCCTTCCAAAAATTTTTGTTGAAAAAAAAAAATCAGCTAGATTGCTAGCTCTTACCTAAAGTGTCCAAAGAGAGATCTGTCACTTTTCTTTCTTTTTTTTTTTTTTTGAGACGGAGCCTCAAGCTATCCCCCTGGGTAGAGTGCCATGGCATCACAGCTCACAGCAACCTCCAACTCCTGGGCTCAAGTGAGTCTCCTGCCTCAGTCTCCCAAGTAGCTGGGACTACAGGCACCCGCCACAAC
>CAUYTI010137298.1:0-46780 GCA_963575145.1 Galago senegalensis | reverse complement strand
AAAAAAAAAAAAAAAAAAAAAAACAAATTAAAGAGATCAACTAACAAAGTGGTCATTAATGTTTTACTCAGGTAAACAAATACCATGACCTTTTACCAACTTTCAGTGTCATATTCCCGTTTAGTCGGAGTCCCATCAGGGAAACAGAATCCATACCAGTTATTTTAACAGAGTGAATTTAATATAAGGGATTGATTAAGCTGGTGGAGGAGGGCTGAAAACAAGTGAAGAGAACCCTGTGTTATCTCAGACCTCATAACTGTGGGAAGAGGTCACTACCCCTATGGCTTGGTGAAAACAGGGAGAAAAGGTTGGTATTATGTGAACTAGAAGATTGGAGGAGGGTCTTCATGGGGCTACCAACCAGAGCTCTTGAGTAAGGAAACCTCCTGATGGTTCTGCTATGGTTGAGTGGGTGGGACGGAGCTGCTTTCATTGATGTAGGGGGAAAATCAGGAATTGAAAACAACTGCTGGGGAGAACCATTCCTGGGGAGACACTAAGAGGAACCACAAGGAACAATGAGGAGCACATTTGCCTCTTCCCTCTGGTCTTGCAGTATCCCTCTTGTGTGCCATCTTAGCAGAGCCTAACAGGGAGCTACCGGTAAAGCAGAAACGTGGAAGAGTAATTTGGGGGCTGAGAGACAAAAGATTAATAATTGGTACACTTCCCTTTGTTTTTCTGGACAAACCCTTGTGGTTCTCTTTGTTTTCGATGCAAAATATCACTTTAATCTTTTGAAGTTTATTTATAAATATAAAGTCATTCTTAAATAAGGAGGTGAGGTGTGATGGGTGCCTTGAATATGCTCAGCTCTAAAAAATTAGCCCATAATTTTGGGTATTAAGGAGCCAGAGCACAGGGCTCAAGTCCCTGGGTAGTGAGCATTCTCCTCCTGCTTGGCAATAAAGTTCTTAGAAATGCCGATGTCTGAGTGTAAATTCTTGAGCCTGTGGTCTGTTTTCCATACCATGATGGATTGTTTTCCAAGACATTTTGTGAGCAGCTTCAGGTTTCTAATGGCTGGGAGCCCTGGACATGTGGTTATTGGGGCCTTGGACTTTCTCCAAAGGAATAAGTCCTGGAGTCCAGCCCTTCCCTCTTCTGTGCCATTACCACCAAGAGGCTGAAATGAGGCTGCTGCTTTATACTATGAACTTGGATCCAAACTTGGTAGGATCTTTCCAAATGTGGGGTGATCAAGGAACCCTGGGCACACTGGAGGGTTGCAGTGATCTAAGAGCTCTTGATTATTGAATAGTATGTGGGGAAATTCTTTGGGGCAAAGTTAACAATTACAGATGTACATGGCATGCCATTCAGCATCCACTGCCTAGGACAAAGGAGATGCTCAGTGACAGATTATTCATTAAATTATTGACTAATCCAGTCAATATTCACTGAATACCTATTATGGGCCAAGCACTCTTTTAAACCCTGGTGGTACTGCAATGACAAAACCAATGACATTCCCTCCTCGTGGGCTTTGTTTTCTAGTGGAGGAAACGTAAAATAAATAAATACCTGTAATATGATATCAGGACATAGTAGGTACTATACAGAAAAATAAAACAGAGGAAGGGGTAGCAAGTGGCATCAGACAGGCGACATCTGAGCAGAGACTTGATGGAGATGGCAATGTTGACTGATAATTCTCCATGGGTCTTGCACATTCCTGCCCATCTTTTGGGCAAAGGCTTTGATAACTTTTGCTCCATATTATCTTTCCAATAATGTCTGCATAGCAACCAGCCTTGGGAGACAGAGATAGAGTCTTTGTCTCTCAGAGGCAGAAGGCAGACTCATTTTCTGATCAGGATAATAAAGGTAATGTCAGCCCGGTGCCCACACCTGTAATCCCAGCACTTTGGGAGGCCAAGGTGGGAGGATCAGTTGAGACCACGGTTCAGACCAGCCTGGGTAACACAGAAAGATCTCATCTCTACAAAACTAGAAAAATTAGCTGGGCATAGTGACACATGCCTATAGTCCCAGCTACTCAGGAGGCTGAGGCAGGAGGATGACTTGAGCTCAGGAATTTGGGGTTGCAGTGAGCTCTGGTAATGTCACTGCACTCTAGCCTGGGCAGTAAAGTAAGATGAAAGAAAGAGAGAAAGAGGAGGAAGGGAAGGGAGGAAGAGAAGGGAAGGGGAGGGAAATAAGAAGGTGCTGTCGGCTCGGCACCTGTGGCTCAAGTGGCTAAGGCGCCAGGCACATACACCTAAGGTGGTGGGTTCGAATCCAGCCCAGGCCCGCCAAACAACAATGATGGCTGCAACCAAAAAATAGCCAGGCGTTGTGGTGGGCACCTGTGGTCCCAGCTACTTGGGAGGCAGAGGCAAGAAACTCTCTTCAGCCCAGGAGTTGGGAGGTTGCTGTGAGCTGTGATGCCATAGCACTCCACCCGGGAGGACAGCTTGAGGCTCTGTCTCAAAAAAAAAAAAAAGGTGTTGTCAGTATCCCCATTTTTACATATGAGGCAACCACACAACCTGCTTGGGGTTGGCACATTGGCAGCTGAGCACCGTGGGTCCCATACTCAACAGCTGTCCTGTGCTATCTCTCTGCATAACTAAAAAGATGAGGGAGAGGATAGAAGTCACCAAGCTGGACCAATAGAAGCTCAAGGTCCAGAGTGGCAATTCTGGGGACACAGAAGATTGGAAAAAGAAGGGGCTCCTTGTTAATGCGAGAAGAAAACGCTACAACAGACCTTCCAGAAATGTATCATATTTTGTTGGGGGTGAATTCAAAAGCCAAGGCAAGTGAGAGAGGAGGAGAAGGCTGGCTGAGCTGAGGTCAAGGGCTAACATTTGGGTTGCTCTCGGGGAGAGAGGTTGTGTTGACTGGGCCAGAGCTGCTCAAACCGTAATGTGCACACAAATTGCCTGATTGGAATTCAGCAGCACCTGGGATTCTGCATTCCTAGCAAGTTCTCCGAAGTCTGACGCTGCTAGTCCGTGTACCACACCTCGAGTAGCAAGTGACTAGGCTGCTAAGAGTAAAATAGATTTTAAATGGCAGCCCTACTAAGGGACGCCCTCCAGGGTTCGAATGGAGCACTGCTTTAGATGGGATGAGATTCTTGGGTGAGAGTTTCTAGAATCAGCCTCCCAGCAAAGCATGGCCAGCAACTCAGTGGCCAGAAAAGCTCTATGGCTGAGATGGTGTCCCCACAACAAAGACCTCGAGCAGGCTGCCGTGGATGGCTCTGATTTCTAGACGTGAGGATGAAGGGAGAGATCCAGGAAAGTGTGGAGGGAGAGAACGAGGAAGCCTGATCTGGACTTTATGGCTGCCCCATACATACATGTTCGCACACATGTACACATGGTCAACATTGGTTGGACTAACTTTATTGAGCAGTTACTACGTGCACAGCATTATCTCCTAACCCATATAAGCAGTCTAGAAGGATGCATCAAACAGATAACAGTGATAGTCTCTGGGTCACGGCATTTGAGGCAGAAGGGTCTTTTTGATCTTCTATTTTAGACAGTTCTGTGTGGTTCTGAGTCATTACAATAGGCATACTTTACATACTGAGGGTCAGAACATACCACCTGGCCTGCTCCAAACATGTTAAGCTTCTCCTGCTTCTATCCCTTCGGACAAATGCTTCTACCCAGAATTTTCTTGCCCACCTGACAAATTCCTTCTCGGCTTCCAGGTCCAGCTCCCACACCACCTCCTCCAGGAGGCCCTCTTAGGGAAGTGTGAGGCTGAACCCAGGCTCCACGATCACAGTCTGCCATCCACTCTATCATGACCATCTCACCATAGTCTGCTGCCGTATTCGGGTCTTCTCTGGTATTTCTGCCACTGGATGGTGAGCAACTTGAAGACAGACATTTCATTTTGTTCTTTACTGCATCTATAGATCTCAGCTTAGGGCCTGGTGTCCGGTAACCTCTTACTCCATGTCCTCAATGAATCCCTGTACTGCTGCATACACACTGTCACGCACAGTGGGTGAGTTTTTAGCTACTACCATCTGATTTGGGGGTTTGGGGGCCATGCGGCCATCCAGGCGAGGGCTGCAAAACATGGTTGTGGTGGTTTACCACAGCTGTGTTCTGGGCCAAGTTCCCAATTGGGCATAAGACCACTGGAGTTACCATTTGCAGGAACATTAAAATGACTTAGCAAGTGAGCAAACTCAAACTTACAGTCCTGTATCTGATTTTCAACAGTCACGTAGCCACAGCTAGAGTTACAAAGTAGCTGCCGCCAACCTCACAATTTGTTCAGGACCTAGCTTTGCCATTGACCTACATTCCCCATCTGTAAGTAATTTACATTCACCTGGCGCACTGTTTGGAGAAGGTGGCGGAGTCGTGTCCAGGCAGACTGCCCCAGCCCTCACCGCTGCAGAGACCTGTCTCCGCAAATCCTCCCCAGGGGACTAGCTCCCTAGCCCTCCTCCTCTCTGAGCTGCGCAGTTGGGCAGAGCGCTGGCAGGCAGCCCTGTCTTCTGGCTTTCTGAATAAGGAGCAGGCTGGGAGGAAAGAAAACAAGTCTGTTTGCAGAGGAGGAACCTATAGCAAAAATGGCAACAATAGACAAGCTGAGGCACAGGCGTGCTTATTCTGAATGATACAAATCCACAGGGACCACAGCCTTAGACATATGGGAAATAGCTAAGCAATACTCACCACGCAGGCCTCGCATTTTACACGTCTGCGAGCCAGATCATACTCTCTTATCCTCATTGAATTGCCTTTGAAGATAGCACTGTCCAACACAGTGGCTACGACCGGCATGTGGTGGTTTTCATTCAAATTAATTAAAGTGAAATAAAGTCAAATACAGTGTGACCACCTTCCCACAATGACCACCTCCTTAGCTGACCGGATTTCCAGAGATTGGATGTGCACCACCTGTTCTCAATGGAAGATCCTTACGTTGGCCACCTCCTCGTATTGATCAGTTTGTTACAGTCCCTTGGGTGGTCAACTTATGTTCTACTGTATGTGGTTCCTTTGTCACACTAGCCGCATTTCAAGTGCTCAATAGCCACATGTGGCTAGTGGCTACCATATTGGACAGTGCAGATAAAGAACATGGCAATCCTCATAGAATGTTCCATTGTACAGCACGTCTAAGAGTGAGTGGGTTTTGCGCTCTCTCCTCATAACGAGATATGACCCCGGGCCACCTTTCTGATCATTTCCCCAAACACCTAAGGGGGCCTTGCCTATGAAGACCGGCTCTTTGAATGGGATGGAAGGGAAAGGAAACAATCAGGCAGGCAAATCCTGCTGGGCAAGTTCATCATTTTCAAGTTCTGTTATTTCCAGCAGAACCCCCACCCCCACCCCTGCCTTCACGATGGGCTCACAGGGTCTCCCAGCCCCCACCAGCCTCACCTGTGCTGTTTCCAGCAGGAGGCATTTCACATGAATGAAAGCAGGACTCCTAGAGTGAAGGAAAACACTCTGGGATGGGGTTTTAACAGCCTTCCCAGATGTGAGGCTTAGGCCTCGGCCTCTCCAGTGGTATGCTTTCCAGCATGTTGAAGGCAGCTTTAAATACCTCTGCATATTTTACAGGCTGAGGAAATTGAGGCCTCATTTTATAGCATATTATAAAGGATCTCCCCAGAGTGGAGCAGAAAATAAGTCCAGATTCAAAGCAGATATTCTTAGAACGGCTGTTCTCTCTCTCTCTCTCTCTCTCTCTCTCTCTCTCTCTGACAGAATCTCACTCTCTCACCCTGGGTAGAGTGCTATGGCATCATAGCTCACAGCAACCTCAAACTTCTGGGCTTAAGCCCCAGTCTCCTGAGTGGCTGGGACTACAGGCACCCATCACAATGCCCAGCTAGTTTTTCTATTTTTAGTAGAGAGGAGATCTTGTTCTTGCTCGGGCTGGCCTCAAACTCCTGAGCTCAAGCATTCCACCCACCTCAGCCTCCCAAAGTGCTAGGGTTATAGAAGCGAGTCACTGCACCCAGCCCCATTCTCTCATTTTTAAAGAAGGTATGTGCAAGGGCCGGGTGCAGTGGCTCACGCCTGTAATCTCAGCACTTTGGGAGGCTGAGGCAGGTGGATTGCCTGAACTCATGAGTTCGAGACCAGCCTGAGCCACAGCGAGACCTCATCTCTAAAAACAGCTGGACATTGTGGTGGGAGCCTGTAGTCCCAGCTACTTGTGAGGCTGAGGCAAGAGAATTGCCTGAGCCCAAGAGTTCAAGGTTGCTGTGAGCTATGATAGCATAGCACTCTACCAGAGGCAACACAGAGAGACTCTGTCTCAAAAAAAAAAGAAAAAGAAAAAAAGAAGATCTGTGTACCATCACCATAGTCAGGGCACAGTTGGGAGTAAGAAGGAATGGAAGAATTGATAAAGAGAAAGGGCCCCTTTCTACATGTGATTTTTCTTAAAACACTTTAGTACAACATATACATGTGTATGTATGTGTATGTGTATGTGTATGTGTATGTATGCAAAAGTTCTAAGTTTCTCGTTTGTTTCTGGACTCCCCATTAATACCAAGAAGGCGCTAGAGATGATGACAATCAAACATCAGCGAGAGCCCTGGAAATTTAGGAAGGATGGTCAGTTTGGATGCAGCTGAGCACTAAGATGCCTGACTTCAGCTGGGCGTGGTGGCTCACAACTGCAATCCTAGCACTCTGGGAGGCTGAGGCAGGAGGATCGCCTCAGCTCAGGAGTTTGAGACCAGCCTGAGCAAAGCAAGACTCTGTCTCTACTAAAAATAGAAAAATTAGCTGGGCATCATAGTGGATACCTATAGTCCCAGCTACTCAGGAGGCTAAGGCAAGGGGATCATTTGAGCCCAGGAGTTTGAGGTTGCTGAGAGCTAGGCTGAGGCCATGGTACTCTAGCCCAAAAAGGAGGAGGAAGAGGAGGAAGGAGAAGAGGAGGAGGAAGAGAAGCCCTGCTTCCCCCCATGCAATCCTCTTTTGGGGAGTCCTAGATGAAAAGCACTTGGAAAAGCTACTAACTAAAGTAAACACATATTGGACCCCCCCCTTCCTCCACCAACAGTCAGCTGTATTCTTTTTTTTTGTTTTTTGGCCGGGGCTGGGTTTGAACCCCCACCTCTGATATATGGGGCCGGCGCCCTACTCCGTTGAGCCACAGGTGACGCCCTCAGCTGTATTCTTTTTAAATTACCAACTATTTCTTCAGTGTATGAAGAAAACAGTAGTGTCCACCTGTCATCTTTTGTTCGTTTATACCAAGCTATCTTCCAAGAATGGATTTCAGACAAATATAAAACATTGTATACTTTCAAAATTAATAGATTACTATAAATTTATCAGTCGCTATAAATATATCAATTGCTACATTTGTGTTTTTTATACATTGTATCAAATGTACTGATTGTGATGAGTGTGTTTTTTTCTTCTTTGAGATAGGGTATGACTCTGGTGCCCATGCTAGAGTGTGGTGGCCTGATCATAGTTCACTGTGGGCAAGTTCCCTGTGGCTTTGAACTCCTGGGCTCACATGATCCTCTTGCCTCAGCACCTGGAGTAGCTAGGACTACAGGTGTGTGCTACTATGTCCAGTAAATTTTTGAGAAGATTTTTGGAGAGACAATAGTCTCACTATGTTGCCTAGGCTAGTCTTAAACTCCTGACCTCAAGCCTCCCAAAGTTGCTGAGATTATTGGTGTGAGCCACTCCTGGCCCAAATATACTTTTAAATGTACTGATTGGAAAAACATTTTTAAGAAGCGATGAGGTTACATTTAAAAGTAAGCCAAGAAATAAGGCAAAAGAATATAGAAGAAAAATATGAAGCAGCCATGAGTGAACTGTTCAACATGCATACTACGGCCACAATTTTGGTTCTGAGCGTGTAAGCAGCCGACAACACAAAGAGAAACACAGGCAGTCACATGATTCAGCATCCATAAAGCACCAAATAATTCTTAGGGAGGAGTTCTGCTCTCTCCTAGTGCTGGCAAAGAGAACAGGATAAAAGGGGAAAACAAGGATCTCATCAACGACCAGTAAAAAATTGACAAGTTTGATATGTTTATTCATCCAGACAGAGGCACGAAAAAGTTCCCAAAATTTCTTCCACTTCAAAATCTGGCCCAGCCTCTGAGTGTCCCAGAGACACTTTCATTAAAGGCTCTTCTCCTTTTCTTGCCACTTGGTTATTAAAATATTATTATTCCTGAGCTAGGCAGAAGTGCACGCTTATAGTCCTAGCTACTTGGGAGGCTGAGGTGGGAGGATCGCTTGAGCCCGGGAACTGGAGACCAGCCTGCCTTGGCTGACAGGAGGATGATCAGGAACTGGTTTCTGTCCACCAAAAATGAGTAGCATCTAACTTGCATCAGCTTGTGGGAAACTTAAAGATGCCCCATGGGGGCAATTCACTCAGTAACCCCTGCAGTAGAAATAACCCTGATTTCTACTGCAAACAGTTTCCACTTAAGAAAAAGATAAACATTTGTTTTATTTCTGGTTGAGTTGCATAGTTCAGTAATTACTTAGGATTAGAGTGATGTATTTTTTTTTCCTTCCTCTGGGGGTTTATAAGGAAATCTGAAGCCCTACATTGGCTTTCTGGGAGGTTCTTTCTGTTAATATTTGGGATAGCCTGTTGACAAAGGAGGTGGGAAGAGATGGATTTCTTTTGTTTTTGTTTTTTGAGACAGAGTGTCACTGTGTCATCCTTGGTAGAGTGTTGTGGCATCACAGCTCACAGCAACCTCAAACTCTTGGGCTTAAATGATTCTCTTGCCTCAGCCTTCCAAGTAGCTGGGACTACAGGCGCCCACCACAATGCCCAGCTATTTTTTTTTTTTGAGACAGAGCCTCAAGCTGTTGCCCTGGGTAGAGTGCCATGGCATCACAACTCACAGCAACCTCCAACTCCTGGGCTCAAGTGATTCTCCTGCCTCCACCTCCCAAGTACCTGGGACTGTAGGTGCCTGCCACAACGCCTGGCTTTTTTTTCCTTTGGTTGCAGCCGTCATTGTTGTTTAGCAGGCCCAGGCTGGGCTCGAACCCTCCAGCCTCGGTGCATGTGGCCAGCGCTCTAACCACTGAGCTACAGGCACCGAGCCATGGGTTTCATTCTTTCATTCAAGAGGCAGGCTCAGAATTCTGGTACTACAGGTAATAAAAACACCTTTGATGAAAGATGGACGGAAGAGCATTCCATCACGTTCAATTTCCTGTTCTGATTTCAAAACCAATAAGCTAGTTTTGGGGGAAAAGGAGAGTATGTAGGCTAATGTGGCTCAGGAGAAGTCATTTGAAACTCCCATTTTTACTACCTTTAGTGAGGTGGAAAAAGAAGAAGTCATAGAAGAGTTGTAAATATGTTGGCCTGCATTTATTTCATTTCATTTCATTCTTTTCATACTTAAAAAAATATATCACAAATGACCTATTTTTTGGCTCTAACTCATAGTCTTCAAAGGAACTGTGACTTATGCACCAACTTCAGCAAATATCCTTAGGAGGATTTAACCTTGTGCCTCAGGATTAGAATTTTTAATTTTTTTTTATTATTATTTTTTTGAGACAGAGTCTCAAGTTGTCACTCTGGGTAGAGTGCCATGGCATCACAGCTCACAGCAACCTCTAACTCTTGGGCTCACACAATCCTTTTGCCCCAGTTTTTCTGTTTTTAATAGACGGGGGCCTTGCTTTTGCTCAGGCTGGCCTCGAACTTGTGAGCTCAAGCAATCCACCTGCCTTAGCCTCCCAGAGTGCTAGGATTACAGGTGTGAGCCACTGCACCTGGCCTGATTTTTAATTTTTGTTGTTGTTGTTGTAAAATAAGACATAGATCCCAAAACTCACATAATGGAAATACATGCCTTGATGATGTATTCTAAGTTAAGCACCCTTGTAACCATCTCCAGGTCAAAAGAATTTTGCTGGTCACGGCAGAAGCCCCTGCCATCCAACCAATCCCAATCTTAGTTCCTTCCCTCCCTCTCCCCATAAGTAACCACCATTCTGGCTTTCCTAGAAATCACTTCTTTGTGTTTATAAGTAGTTTTTTTGTTTGTTTGTTTTTGAGATAGTTTCAATATGTTACCCTCAGTAGAGTGCTGTGGCATCACAACTCACAGCAACCTCTGACTCTTGGGCTAAAGAGATTCTCTTGCCTCAGTGTCCCAAGTAGCTGGGACTACAGGTGCCCACCACAATGTCCAACTATTTTTTGGTTGCAGTTATCATTGTTTAGCTGGCTGGGCCGGGTTCAAACCCACCAGCCTCAGTGTATGTGGCTGGTGCTGTAACCACTGTGCTATGGGTGCCGGGCCATGTAAATAGTTTTGTTACCCAAATATGTGTAATAGTTTTGTTACCCAAATATATAAATAGTCTTGCCCATTTTTTTTTTTGTTTGAGCTATGTTTTAAGTCTCTTTCATGCTATAGGGTCCCCGCCCCTTCCTTTCTTTTCCTTACAGTTTGTCTAATGAAGAACCTGGACCATTTGAGGCTTTCCCAGAGTGGAGTTTGCCAGTTTATACTTGTGGTTTCCAGATTTCCCGATGGCTGCCCATGATCCCCACCTCCAGCTGTTCATACCTTTGTGTGGTCCCTTCCAATGTGATATCAGGGGTGATCTGAGTGACCAACAGAACATGCTAAGTGATAATATGCAACTTCATCAGGAAAGACATTGTGTGGCCACTGTTTGTCTCTCTTGGATTTCTCACCAGTGAAAGCCAGGTGTCATGTCACAAGGACACTCAAGAGGCCCATGTGGGCAGGAGCTGAGGCCTCCCAGCAACCACCCGCCCTGCGAGGGCAGAGGAAGCAGCTCCTCCAGCCTGTTCTAGCCTTTAGATGACTTCAGCCTCAGCTGCCTGCTTGACGGTGACCTCCTGTGAGACGCTGAGCCAGAACCACCCCGCTAAATTCCTGACCCACAGAATATACGAGGACAATAAATGTGAACTGATGTTTTTTCCTTTAAAAAAGTCAGGTAATAACAAAACATAATTTATAACTGCCAGCTTCTAAGGTAACTGCCTTGTCTGCACAGTGTATTCAGCTGGGGCTCATTTACAAAAACACAGATACCCTGATTTCCTACCCCCACCCCAGAGATTCTAATTTCATTGATATGAGGTAGCTTGGGTATCAGATTTTTTTAAAGCTCCCCAGGGGACTAAAATATGTGCCCAGGGGTTAGAACTACTATTCCAGGGGCAGCTTCTCAAACTTTATTTTTCCTTTTTTGCCTAAATCTTAAGAGGCTTGCAGATCTCATGGCTGGAGTGAATGTTGTCATGGTGGCCCACTGCTGCAGCCTCGGTCTCAAACTCTTGGTCTTGTGATCCTCCCACCTCAGCCTCCCAAATTGCGTGGGGCTTTGTCAAAATACAAATTCTCATTCTATAAATCTGATCGGACCCTAATTCAGTACAATCTGCCAAAATTAAAACTGTGTGGGAGATCTGACACAGAAATTCCCCAACTGGGTATTTTTCATTATGAATAACTCACACGTGTCCATAATGACAAATGTTAAATGTATGCAAAATTCATTGCATCAGAGTTTGTGCAACAGTCTAAACATATTTCAGTAGGGGACTGTTTAAATCATGCAGTACCCATAAAATGGGTACTGTACAGCCTTTAAATACTACTGGGAATAATCTGTAAACTATATTGTTAAATGAGAGTAAGGAAGGTAGAAACAATGTAAATATTCACAGACATGTCTTTATAAATACACAGACTAGAGAAGGGTCTATTAAAAAATGGTAACAGTAGTTGCCTCCAGGGTAGAGAAATGGGGGATTGGTGTCAAATAAAAAATAAACCCAGACTTAGTAATTAGAGATTCTTGGGGCTATTGCAAGGGGATGCAAGGGACGCCTTGACCATGAGATCTGCAAACCTCTCAAGATTTAGGCCAAAAGGACTTTTCTTTTATAAGGAGAGTGAAAAAGGCCAGAAAGCACCAGGGGTAGGGCCTTGGGATGGAGGGGATGGGCCTCCTGGGGAGCAGACTCTCCCAGGGCAGGAGAGAAGGTGAACCAAAGGTTGGGTAACAAGCATTTGTCCCCATTGATCAGTGGGGATAAAAGAGTTCAGCTAGTCATCGTGAAGGCAAAGCACGGGAATTTGAAGAGTCCGTGTCTGGCCTCACACCAGGTAAACAAGAGGGTTATCCACGGGTCTTGTGTAAGTCTTGTGGGGAAAGTGGTTCTTCGGAGTAGGCCATTTCCAGAACATAAAATGGGGGGTGGGGGATTCCCGAGCCTCCCGCTGTGGTCTGGTGCACAGGGCACACGGGTAAAGCTCCGTATTGTCACCAGACAGAGAAGGAACAGTCCTCATGGTATATCCATTTGTGCTTTTAAAATTGTATCTATCAAAAACAAATGAAAAATTTAAACAAAACCAAAATGTTAAAAGAAGTGTTTTAAGTGAATAAACAGAAGACCACAAATTCCAGAAACCTCTTGTGTTGCTACAGCTTAGGACTGATTCCTCCAAAACGGCTTTGGCTGCAAAAAGAAGCCTTGAACAGTGTGTATAGAGACTTTGGGAGAAAGTGCTGAGAGCTAAGAAACTTTTCCAGTTCAATAACTCAGTTCTGAGTTTCACCCTTACAGATATCAGGGGAGGTGTGGGTAACGCCAGCACATTGCATTGAAGAAACAATGCCTATCTCTCCAGGGTTCAATTTCACCAACAGGCACTGTGTCCATTCCCACAAATGTTGCGTTCACTAATCTACACTTCTCAAATTAGAAGAACAGGCCATGAAATATGGCACAAACTCTAGCTCAAATATATGCAAATAGAACATTCCTGGTCCTCTGCTCAAAGGGATTCTGCTGCAGGTGCTTGGGTAATGTTTACACAGCCAAAGATGCAGGCCTTGTCAGAGCCCATGTGGCAGAGCATTTGTTAACTTGATCTGCCTCTTCCGAGCACTAGAAATTTGATGTCAGTCACTGAAGTTCACCAGTCCTATTCTCTCCAACAACAATAGAAGAGGTGGCTTTACCAAAGCCATCAAAATGACAGCAGAAGAGTTAGTTCAGAATAATTCACTTCAGTCTCAGGAAATGAACTATACATGGTGTTCTGAATAGTTAACTGAAGCAAATAGAGATTGGTCAAGACAAAATTGGAATGTGCGGGGTGTGACATGAACTCTGTGAAATTAACCTAAAGTTGCCTCTCACATATTTGAAGTTTGGCCTCGCGTTTTCTCTGTCCATGGTGGAGGGTGATGTAACTGGATGTGAAAACAGATCGTAAACTACCCTTGCATCAATCACAGGTGGCCAGCTGTTCAGCCTGTGTTCAGATAAGGCAAGGGCCAAGCTGTAACCAATCCAGCTGCTTCTGCACCTCATTTCCATTTTCTACATGTCATTTCCTTTTTCTATCCAACTTGACCTCATGTGGAAATGGGTGATTTTTAAACAGGAGGCGAGGCCCATGACAATCCTTAGAATGTACTTGGCAGACCCGCTAACTGCACGGCATGGAAATGACCCAGTCAATGCCTCTGGAATCCATCACAGCATTTTTTTGTGCCCAGGCCATGCCTCCATGCCATGTTCCCTGCCCATGACAGCCTGTTGCAGGCAGACATGACTTTCCCCTAGTGGCGGACTAGACGTCTGCACAGCAGTCTCCCCACCAACCTTCCTCACCGCTCCTTCCCTGGGGCCATACTTGCACTGAAGGCTGGTGGCGCCCTGGCTTCTCCAGTACTGTCCCTAAGTCTCCCCACAGGCATCTCCCCTAAGAAAATCTCTCTATGTTTAATTCCATCTTGTGAACTGCTTTAGAAGAACCTAGATTCATCCATGGCCCTAACCAGCTCCTTGTCTCTGTTGGCTAGCCTGATTGTGGACCCTGGGCCCTTGCCGTCCTGTTTCAGACCAGGTGTCTCCCATTCAAATACAGCCAGCATCTGTTTTACCATTTAACCCCTTTACACTCACATGTGTGACCTACATAAATACAGGTCATACTTCAGTTCATTGCAAATTACTCTATTGGAATGGAATTTTGGTGCAGCAAATATTGGACAATATTAGTGGGAAACAGTTTGAGCTCAAAAGCCATGTGTATTTTTGCAAAGGAATTATCTTTACAGAGGAAAATGGTAACAATGTTGTCTCCAGGAAGGGTTAGGATACTGAGTGACTAGGGGACAGGGGTAAAGAGGAGGCTGACTTTTCACTTGGACACCTTGGCAATTTTTGAACTTTGTATTGATAATTTTTCCAAGGGTTTTTTTTTTTTAGACAGAGTCTCACTATGTCACCCTCAGTAGAGTGTTATGGCATCACAGCTCACAGCAACCTCAAACTCCTGCCTGATTGATGATTCTCCTGCCTCAGCCTCCCAAGTAGCTGGGACTACAGGTGCCTGCCACAACTCTCCACTATTTTGTTGTCATTGTTGTTGTTGTAGTTGTCATTGTTGTTTAGAAGGCCTGGGCTGTGTTTGAACCCGCCAGCTTTGGTGTATACAGCCGGAGCCCTAACCACCGAGCTACAGGAACCAAGCCATTTTTCCAAGTTTTTAAAACACCAAAAATTGGATTAGCTCATGGCAAGCAATCAAACAATGACAATGCAATTCCCCTGGAATTACTAGATGTCTCGCTTTATGTAGAGTTGATTTAATCCTGTGCTTGGCCTCTAACTCAATTTACTGATCATCATTTCTCTCCCACAACACCTTTCTTTTTGCAATAATGTAGAAACGAATTCTCACTTTCTGCTCCTACTCATTTGCTCCAGGGAAGAGGAATGAATTTAAGCATTTTTGTCTCCAATAATTATTAGCTTTCAGTAAAGGCAACAAGGTTTTTAGAGAGTGCACATGTATGTATACTCACAAAAGTACCTCAAAAGAAAGTCTCTACCTGTAACCTCACAAGGCCCTTCCCATTTAAAAAGTAAAATATCCCCAAATGTCTTTTTTTAAATATGAAGATACTTTATTCCTAGATAATGTATTTTTGTTTTTTTATTTTATTTATTTATTTATTTTTTTGAGACGGAGCCTCAAGCTATCCCCCTGGGTAGAGTGCCATGGCATCACGCTCATAGCAACCTACAACTCCTGGGCTCAAGCGAGTCTCCTGCCTCAGCCTCCCAAGTAGCTGGGACTACAGGCGCCCGCCACAACGCCCGGCTATTTTTTGGTTGCAGCCATCATTGTTGTTTGGTGGACCCGGGCTGGGAATTTGAACCCGCCACCTTAGGTGTATGTGGCTGGTGCCAAGCCTGTATTTTTATTTTTTACTTTTTAAATTTGCAGATTGATCTGAGGGCACAAGTGTTTAGGTGACACTGTTTTCGTTTCTAAGGTAAAGTCCAAGTTGTATTTCACTTTACCCAGGGGGTGTGCTGAACACTCTCGCCTTGTACACCTTAGGTAAGAACCCACCAATCATCCTCCCTCCTCCCCGTTCCCTTTCCCGCCTCTCCCCTCCCCCTCAGTAGAATGTACTTGTGCTTTTCTTTCATGTAGCATGTAGTTGTTTGCACATTGGTTTTATATTAGTATTTGGTACATTGGATACTTGGTTTTCCATTCTTGTGATACTTTACTAAGAAGAACAGTGTTTCAGCTCCATCCAGATAAACACAAAAGATGTAAAGTCTCCATCTTTTTTATGGCTGAATAGTACTCCACGGTGTACACATTAATCCATTCCTGGGTTGATGGGCACTTGGGTTGCTTCCACATCTTGGCTATGGTGAATTGAGTTGCAATAAACATTCTAGTCCAAATGTCCTTGTGGTAAAATTATTTTTTTTTTCTTCTGGGTAGATACCTAGTAATGGAATTGTGGGGTCAAATGGAAGGTCGACTTTGAGTTCTTTGAGGATTCTCCATACGTTCTTCTTTCCATAGAGGTTGTACTAGTTTGCAGTCCCACCAGCAGGACAAAAGTGTTCCCTTCTCGCCACATCCATGCCAATATCTGCATTTTCAGGATTTTGTGATGTGGGCTATTCTCACTGGAGGTGATATCTCAGGATGGGTTTGATTTGCATTTCTCTGATGATTAGGGAGAATGTGCATTTTTTCATGTGTTTGCTGGCCATTCATCTGTCATCTTCAGAGAAGTTTCTGTTTAAGTCTCTTGCCCACTTATAAATGGGGTCATTTGCTCTTTTCCTATGGATTAATTCGAGTCCTCTGTAGATTCTAGTTATCAGCCCTTTGTCAGATTCATAGCGTGCAAGTATCTTCTCCCATTCTCTGAAATGCCTTTAAAAGCTGATGGCTTTTTAAGGGGAGAAAAGAGAGAAGTCCAACATTCCCAAACCCACATATGGAAAGTATTATTGGCCGAGGGGTGAAAGAGCCCTGAATTGTGCCCTGGAGATCATGCTGGTTATAATTATAAACATGAAATGAAATGAAAGACTAAATTACCAATGTATAAGTGCAGTAATATGAAGCCATCAGCTCTGAACCAGAGGTGAGCAAATATTGTTTTTTCTTTCCAAAGCCTGTGATTTATATTTATAATACTTCCAAGCTGAAACTAGCGTTCTCATCATCACATTTATTCATGCAAATGATAAACGGTCCTTTTCCTGATGAATGAGAAGACTTCTCAGCATTCAGGGGAACATAAAGTACAAAAGAGGAAAAATGTCACTCAGCAAAGCGTTATCTATTGCTTTTTTCTTTTCTTCCTGAACTGACAACCAAAAATGACATGAAAACATGAGTGTCCCACAGTTGCCCAAGTTCCACCTCATCTCCATGGTTCCTGAGCGTAGTAGGTTCACAGAGCAAAAGGGAGAGCCACTGAGCCACCGCATCGAACTCTCTCACTGTGGAGACGGTCTGGAATAAAGTCCCTGAAGCTTGCATCGTGTAGTGCCCGTGTGGCCCATCACCAGGCCCTGGTAGCGAGATGGGAATGCTGCTCTCAGAACCCAGGGTTTCAGCAGACAGTAAAAACCAGCAGCTCTCCACTCTGGAAGTCCAACGTGGGTGGATCGCCTGAGCTCACGAGTTGGAGACCAGCCTGAGCAAGAGTGAGACCTCATCTCTAAAAATAGCCAGGCATTGTGGTGGGCATCTGTAGTCCCAGTTACTCGGGAGGCTGAGGCAAGAGAATCGCTTGAGCACAAGAGTTTGAGGTTGCTGTGAGCCGTGATGGCACAGCACTCTACCAGGGGCAAGAAAGTGAGACTCTGTCTCAAAACAACAACAAAATAAAAAACCCCAGCAGCTCTCTTGGAGTTACAAACTGAATTTACATCTGGTCATGGTAAAATGAGTCACCTTTCCAAAGCTGCAGCCCCTCATCTTTTTTAAAATCAGTGCTGCTTTTGAATTTCTCAGAGTATCTACGGTTCCAATTCTCTCTTCTGTTTTCTTCTACAATGTTAAGCCCCTCACACGGTTCCATTCCCCTCCAAGGATGTCCTATCTCTCCCACAATTCTCTCTTTCCCCACAAAGTGCTACAGTAGTCCCCTCTTATCTGGGGTTTTGCTTTCTTCAGTTTAGTTACCTGAAATCGACCATGGTTCAAAAATATTAAATGGAAAATCCAGAAATAAGCAATTCATAAAATTGTAAATTGTGTGCTGCTCTGAGTAGCATGATGAAAACTCACATTGTCCCCTTCTGTCCCACCCGGGGATCAAACCCACCCTTTGCCCAGCATGTCTGTGCTGTCTCTGCTTCCAAGCCAGTAGTCACTTAGTAGCCATCTCTGTGATTAGATAGACTGTCGTGGTGTCCCAGTATGGCAGTATTGTGGTGCTGAAGTTCAAGAAACACTTATTTGACTTCATAATGGCCCTAAAGCACAAGAGCAGTGATGCTGACAGTTTGGATATGCCAAAGAGGAGCTGTAAAGTGCTTTCTTTAAGTAAGAAGGTGAAAGTTGTCAACTTAATTAGAGCAGAAAACATCATATGCTGAGGTTGCTAAAATCTACGGTAAGACTTAGTCTTCTATTACTTCAATTGTGAAGAAGGAAAAAGGAATTCCTGCTCTGATGGCATGCAGAGTCAGCAATGTGGTCGCGACTGAAATTACTGAAGTGCTTCAGATCGCACAAACATTAAAGAATAAAACTGGACAGATTTCAGTGGCTCAGACCTGTAATCATGGTACTTTGGGAGGCCGAGGTAGAAAGAGTTTGAGACCAGCCTGAGCAAGAGCAAGACCCGGTCTCTACAGAAAAATTAGGCAAACATGGTGTCATGCCCCCGTAGTCCCAGTTACCCAGGAGGCTGAGGCAGGAGGATCACTTGAGGCTCAGAGTTTGAGGTTGCTGTGAGCTGTGATGACACCACTGCATTCTAGCCCAGGCAACACAGTGAGAGCCTTTCTCAAAAAAAAAAAAAAACAGGATAAAATTATGGAATACAATTCTTTGATGGACCATGGCATTAAAGGCATCCAAGGATTATAAACTCTGCGGCAGAATTTTAATGAGTTGAAAAGAGACAAAGTGTGATTACTACATCATGTCCCCTAAAATCTGATTTCTCCTACAATTCATTATAATCCATAATTTCTTCTTTCCCTAAATTTCATATCTGTCTCACAATTTCTTGTTTTTCCCATAATTCTCCACTCTATACTATAGTTCTTTGTGCCTCCCACAATATCTTCTGTCTCCCACAAACCCTTGTTTCTCCTGTAACCCCTGTTCTCACAATTCTCTTTTCTCTCCCACAATTCCATTTTCCTGTAATCCTTTTCTTTCTCACTCCTTCTCCTCTCATATTCCCTGCTTTCTATATCATGATTTTTACTTCTTTCATAAATCTGGTTCTTTTTATAGTTTTGTTCTTACTACATTGTGCTGCCTAAAATGCCTATTATCCATAATTCCCTCCTCCTTAAATTTCATATTCTGTCCCACAATTCCCTGTTTTTCCCATAATTCTCCACTCTCCACCATAGTTCTTTGTGCCTCCCACAATTATGTCATTCTCATGATTGTCCATTTTCTTCCATAACTCCATGTTTGTCCCACAATTCTATGACTTTCTCATAATTCTTTGTGGTCTCCACAATCCTTCATTTCCTCCCACAATTCCATGCATTACCCATTATTCCCTGTCTCTTTAACAATTCCTGTAACTCCCATAATTCTTCACTGTCATTCACAATTCTTTGTCTTTCCTACAATTTCTGTTTCTTCCACATTTTTCTGTATACTCTTTTTTTTTTTTGATACCGAAAAAAACTGTATCACTCTTTTGCCCCTGGGTAGAGTGCTGTGGCATCATAGCTCACAGCAACCTCAAACCACTGGGTTCAAGTAATTCTCTTGCCTCAGCCTCCCCAATAGCTGAGACTATAGATCCCCACCACAACATTCAGCTAGGTTTTTTATTTTTAGTAGAGATGGGGTCTCACTCTTGCTCAGACTGATTTTGAACTCCTGAGCTCAAGCAATCCACCCACCTTAGCCTCCAAAAGTGCTGGGATTACAGGCATGAGACACTACACCAGTTATCCTCTGCATACTCTTAAATTCCCCCACTCTCTCACATAATCCCCCTTCTCACAATTTCTCCTTTTCTATCAAAATTTTACATTCCCTTTCACAATTCTCTTTTCTGACAATTTTTTGTTCTCTTTCATAATTCTCCCTTGTCTCCCACAATTTCCATTCTTTCTCACAATGTTCTGTTTCCCCCCACAATTTCTTTCTTTCTTTTTTTTTGGTGAAAAACCAACCCCCCCCAAAAAAACCCCACTTGAATTCCACCCTAACAGCACTAGGTGCAATGTCTGGGGACAGACTCTGGGTACAATGTTGTGTGGCAACTACTCACTCACACAAGGCTCTGAGAAGGCCCCTGAGGGGGAACTTACCTTCAGGGGGCTGAGCCAAAGGGGTAAAGGGTGGCCCCAGAACAGGGGCAGACATGGGGGCAAGGTGCTATTTCTTGGCAAAGGAGATCTTCATGGCATTGTTCTGGGTGATCTTAAAGCCTTGAAGAGCATCCCGAACTGCCCCTGCCTGCACCTCATTGTCTAACTCCATAAAGGTGATGTCATGCCAACCTGACACCAGGCGGACCTCCTTGAAGCCAGGGAACTGGTTGAAAAGCATGGACAGTATGAGATCATTGGTCTCCTCTGGCAGCTTGGTGAGAAACAAAATGTGATTCGGTGGGTTCTCAGAAAGAGGCTGGCCAGGTGGCATCTGCCCAGGCTAAGCTACCGTGGGGGCATGGCCCCTGGTGGGATCTGGCTGGGTGCAAGCCCTGGCAGTGGGATCATGCCAGGAGGCAGCATGTAGGGCGGCTTTCCTGGCATGTGGTCCGTGATGTGGGGTGCCTGTGTCATGGGAGGCATGCCCGGGACAGGCCCCTGGACAGCCCCCACCATGGGAGCAGCTGCCCCACCCTGCACGACCTTCTTGGCGGCTGGGGTCTCCTGCCTCTTGGGCTTCCTCTTCTCCCACTTGCAGTCCTATTCCACAAAGGTGCCCTTCATCTTGACGATGATATCCGAGTCAGTCTTGGCATACTGGATGCACATGGGCTTGTCATAAAATGGGAAACCCTGCATGGAGTGAAGGGCATTGATGGCACTGCTGACCTTAAAGATAACCAAGGCCTGGCCCCTCATCTCCAGTCTTCGTGATACCGGGATATCCAGGATCTGGCCAGACTGGGAGAAGACAGAATACAGGGACTTCTTCAGCTCATCCTTTTTGATCTTCTCATAGAGGTTGTTGATATAAATAGTGTGGTTGGGGCAGGCCTCTGGAACTGCCATGGAGTGAGGTGCCGAGGTAAGGCTTAAAAAACGATGAGGGTGACTTTAGTCCTGGGTTTCTCCAAATCCTTTGCCCCAGTGCTCACTTAAGGGGCTGCTCAAAGATCTTCCCTCCCAGAGGAAGTCAGGTGAGCTGGGAGTGCGGGACAGAATCCTCCACGATTTCTTGTTCTTCCCACAATTCTCCATTCTTTCCCACAAATCTCTATTAGAGTACTTAATACAAAAGTTTCAAATCATGTCTTTAAATGTATATTTCTCTTACCTACCCATGAGTTTTCTGAAGTTGAAAAATAAGTTGTATTGCAGTTTTCCATCCTCTACATTGGTGCTTTTCACAAGGCAATCTGTCGACAAGGGCCAGTTCTCACACTCCTCCCAGTCTATGATAGAAGCCTGTGCCAAAGGGAAAGCGATGCCTTACTTTATCCAGAAAGTCTCGCTATGACAAAAGTGCCACCCTAATTAAACGCTGTGCTTACTAACATCGCAGATTTGCAAGTATAAACTTTTTTATCTCAACACGAACCAGTAACTAGCCGTTCCTCCCTGGTGTGGGTAGCTCTGTCCTGGTTCTTTTTATAGAAAAGAATTATGTCGTATAAATGGAAAGTCAGTGAAGCAATCAGTAAGCAGGCACTGAAGGAACGAAGGAACCAATGAATCCTGAATAACATCGCTCATTCAACAGTATTTGTGGAGACAGGTACTGTTTTAAGTGCAGGGCATACAAAGGGGAACAAGTTGGACAAAATCCCTCTTCGCAAAGGAATTTAATATATTTTGTCATGTAAAACGTACTCCCATGCATTATGCACACCCACATTTTTGGCCCAAACTTTCAAGAAAATGCCCCTTGAGAACGTGGCCAGCTCTTGGCCGGGACAGACACATGTGGGGAGGGCTAATGCAGATCCCGCTGCCCTCCTGCAGCCAGCTACTGGCTCTGTGAAGGCTGCCCCTTCTCTCTCTCCCAGGAGACCCTCCCTTGCCCTTCATGTTTAGGCTACAGCCCTGATAGCCACGCCTATGGCTGATGGGCAAGAGCTTCTGAAGCTGCTCAGCCAATAGGGAGCCAGGCAGGTCCCTGGGGCCTGTGCAGGAATCCCAGTTCCTTCCATGCAGCTGGGCCTTGGGCCTCTGTCTTTGCCTCCCACAGCCACAGCCTGCCTCACCAGCTCCTCTATCACTCCCTCCCCTGATCATGGTGCTTGGTGGAGGCCACTCCAGCCCACTCCCACTTGATTCCAGATCCTCCCAGATTGGAATCCTGTGCACTCAGTGGGCCCTGGCAAGAGGGCACAGCTGCCCCGGGAGGCCTGCTGGGCTCCCCCACTCCCAAACTGTACTACCCATGCATAATGCTTATCTTTATTTTCCCTCAAAAATTTGCCCCCTAAAGTGCACATTATACATGGCAAGATATGGTACTTTTGGGGGTAAGTAAATAGATCAACCAACCAATGAACAAGCCAAACCACAAACAGATAAGTAATTTGGAATCATGAGAAATGTCATAGAGGAAATGAAACCAGTAATATGACAGAGGTTAAGGGGTGGGGTTGCTACCCAAAGTGTTGTCCATGGTGCAGCAGATTTGCATTCTTAGGAGCTTGTAAGAAATGCGGAATCCCGGGCCGCCCAGAACCACTGAGTCAAAGTTTGCATCTAACACACTCCTCAGGTGACCAGTATGCATAGCACAGACTGAGCTGCTGGTTACAGCCTCGGATATGGGCATCAGGAAAGACATCTCTAAAGAAGTGACATTTTACCCGAGTCGAATGATGAAAAGGACCCAGCCATTTAGGGATCAGGCCAAAGAATAATCCAGACAAGAGGAACAGCAAAGGAAAGCATTCTGAGAGCAGAATGAATGGGGAAAGACAGTGGGGCCACACAGAGTGCGGGGCAGAATGGGAGGGGTGATGGCCAGGCTGGATCACACAGACCTCACAAACCGGGGGGAGGAGTTTGCATTTTCTTAGCGGTGAAATATGAAGCCATGGGTGTTTTGTTTGGTTTTTCTGCTTACCTGACAACAGGGAGAACTTGCTTTTCTCAACTTTGCTCTTCATTACTCTCTGTTATGCCTGGAGACCTTCACTTGGCTCCCTGCCACCACTGCCCATGAACTTCACAGTCTGCTGAGGCCTGAATGAACAAAGGTTAAGCTCCTAAGACACAGCCAGGGACCCTCTTACAGCTCAGTGTTTCAGGGAGTCTGCCAGGATTCACATCTGTACTCAGAGGAATCACATCTCTATCAAGGGTCAGAGCTATCGCTCACTCTCAAATAAATGCCACTTCTCTTCAAATGGATTTATTGCCAATGAGATTACAGATTGCCAAAGGTCATCATCTTGTTTAATATGTTCAAGTTCAGAGGAAATATTATGGCTGATCAACAAGTCCTAATCTTTTTTGGTTTTTGTTCTTTAAGGAAAATCCAGGTTCTCTTCTCATACACTTCTAAAAAATAAATGGATTTTTATTCACTTTACCATTCAAAGAACGCTCTATGATTATGGGTAACTACCTTTTAATGTGGATCAGTCTCAATTTCTTATCTGAACCTCAGTTTCATGCCTCCAGGTGTACACAGGGCATTGCTTTTTGAATAGGTTTTTTTAATTTATAACTGAACCTATTTAAGACTGGGCTCTTTATATTTTTCTCACTGCTTGTTTTCTATCAGTGGTAAGCTACCAAACAAAACCTTAGATCACCATTGACTTTTGTTCCCTTTCTATTGTCATTTGTATTCACGTTGTTACCGAATTTTGTTGTTTCTTCTCCTTTGACCCTTTCCCCTCAATTCCTACTGCCAGAACCCTCAAGCCTGCAGTTCTCTTATGAGTCCCATCTCTTCCTATCCATGCACTACAGTCCCTGGACTCCAATTCTGGGAGTAAACAGGACACTTTCATGTGTTCTTCTTAAAGCCATTATTGTCTCTTGGACTTTAGGGCAAAAAGGTCTGACCTGTGTGTGAATGCACAAAAAAATTCCTTAACTTAATAGCTCTAAACTAAAAATAGCATCTTTACAACATATAAAGGATGGGCTGCTGTCAAAACCAATACGTTATTTCAAACAGCAGTCCTGTCTCAGCCAATGCCAAACTCCCTAAAAACCTTTTGAACTCCCTAAAACTGCCACTATGTTTCTCTCCAAATGTATGTTTTCTGGCAATTTAAACCCCAGTGGCTCCCAGGAACTGCTTTCCACTGCTAACTAGTTGATTTTGAACATCGGCATTTATAATACCAGAGGCTGACATTTGCAAAACCTATAACTGTACATTTTAGGCTGTGCACAACTCCTTGCAACACTGAGTCATTTTAATATAACTCTCTTTTTTTATATGTGCTAAGGACTGAGCGTTTTCTGAAATGACAGTCATCTATTCTGGATGTACACTGGAAAGTCACTTTGACAAGAAATGAAGCATTGTCTAAGACCCCAATAGGGCCCTGTCTTTTTTTTTTTTTGAGACAGAGCCTCAAGCTGTGCCCCTGAGTGGAGTGCTATGGCAATCACAGCTCACAGCAATCTCCAACTCCTGGGCTCAAGCGAGTCTCTTGCCTCCGCCTCCCAAGTAGCTGAGACCACAGGCGCCTGCCACAACGCCCGGCTATTTTTTGGTTGCAGCCGTCATTGTTGTTTGGCGAGCCAGGCTGGATTCGAACTCGCCACCTTAGGTGTATGTGGCTGGCGCCTTAGCCACCTGAGCCACAGGCGTAGAGCCAGGGCCCTGTCTTTGACGGCTTTTCACAGATAAATGTGAACTGGTTTTGGTATTTTCCATATCTTCTTTCTCTAAAACTGTTTATTCAGTTCAGGTTCCTCTAGAATACATTTGTGTTCCAGTACAGGTTGGAAAAAACGTGTACATTTGGAATGGCGTCATTAAACTTTCAGAAATTTTCTCCACTTTTCAATTTAATTTTTAAAATTAAAATTCCACCAAACACTGCCAATTTGGTCCCATGATTTAACTTCCAAGGGGAATTTAAATCTCTACTAATTCTTCCTCCAAGAAAGAGAAACTCATCACGATTGAGGATAAAATAGAGTTTTCAGATTGCCCAGTGAGGCTGGTCTGCTAGGACACAGCAACATGGTACAGTAGAAACACACTGTGTATAAATACAGGCAGGTGGGGAACCACACTTTTCCCTATAGTGGGAGTCAGCAAAATATGGTCCGTGGGCCAAGTCCCGCCACAGTCTGTTTTTGTACGGTCTGGGAGCTAAGAATGCTTTTTACATTTCTAAATAGTTGAAAAACAAAGAAAAAATAATATTTCTTGACACAGAAAATGACATGAAATCGAAATTTCAAGGTCCATAAATCAAAGTTTGACTTGAATACAGCCTTGCTCATTGATTTACGTATCATCTGTGACTGATTTTGCAGCCTAACAGCAAAGTTGAGTAGTTGTGGCAGACCCTGTGGGCTGGAGTCTGAAATACTGGCTATGTGGTCCCTTACAGACAAGTTTGCCAACCTCTGCTCCCTAAGACCTTCTTTACAGTTACTTTTTTCCCCTTCTTTTTTAATGCCTGCAGCCAGAGGCCCAAGGTGTCTTCTCTAAAGATACAAAAAGCACATTTCCCTGGCAGGTTAAATCGTGCAGCTCTGCATTATGGATTTTATTAATTTAATTTAATTAATTTTACTCTCAAGAGAATTGCCAGGATGAGGGGTTGGAGTGGAGGCAGCCAGCCATGGAAGAGACAGGTCTGGAGATCTGGTGATCCCATTGTCTATTTAGACCTGGCAAGCAGCCTAGCTGAGCCCATGGGTGATAAACAGATGCCCTCTGGAATAACATACATCTTCAGAGGGCAGGGTCTGCCCACCACCATGTAAAGCCCACCTGGGCGGAAGGCTGGTTGGCAGAGTCCCCCTTCAGCATCCTGGCACTGGGCAATGCTCGCTGTGAAACCTGGAGCAGGAGTGGCGAGCCTGGAGGGTGCTGTGCTTAGTCCGCAGGAGGACATGTACGTGTCTTTCTGTAACTCAGACATCTTCAGGTTCTGCAGCTTTCAGGGACAACTCTCTTCCCTTTCCAAATCACCAAAGAGCAAATCCCCAATTCTCTTGAATGGCGTGTTGCCAGTCTTCCCAGATGCCCTTCCCGGTGAATCATAGGAGATCTGCGTGCCCCCTCAGTGGGTCCTCACTGCTGCTCAACTCTCTTGCTTGAGGAGGACACGTTGGGCAGTTCCTGATGATATTGAACAAAGCCTTGCTTGGTATTTAATAAAGCTTTCCTGAAAGATCGGAGATCACTGAAAGAAATGATAAAACAGACGGTGAGAATTTTAAAAATCTGATGACCAGATGGGGCTGTTCCTTGAGTCCCTGGAAGCTTCCTTGGGCTCCTCTCCTTCCCCTCAGTCAGCCACAGGGTATAGGGACCAGCTCGCCTCTGGGGTGCCCTATGACCAGCCCCCACCCAGGGGCTAGGCTCCTTAACCTTCTTAGGAGCCCCTGGCGGGGTACCTTGGCTCCCAATCAGCTACCGGCTCCCTGGTCAACATGGCCGTGTTCTCCAAGGAGGCCACTTGGCAACTGTGTAGACACTGCACAGAACAGATCAGCTCCTCTACGACCCACACATTTCCTTGTAAAAATGAAAAGAATGCAAATGATCTATAGAAGTGGCTCTACCCAGAGCAACAGAGTTGGGATAGATTTTCTTTCTTCTTAAATAAAAAGGAAAATACCCTTTGGGCAGCCTTAGAATAGCTGTTTGTTTTAATAGCTCTCTCCTCCCACTCCCCCTGCATTGCAGAAACTGCATCGTTCACTTTGTAGGGGTTCTCACATTTTTCCCACATTCTGGATTTGACTGACTGATCGTATGCTTATGCTGTTGCTTTATATTAATATTTTTCTCTGTTCGCCACATTTCCTGGAAACTCTAGTTAGACCTTAAGCCATGATTGAACTCAGGTTCCATTCTTTTGGGGAGGAGGCAAGAAAACCTCAGAGGTGGTGCAATGTACTTCCTCATTGCCTCCTACGAAGGGTCATACGAGGTCCGCTCGCCCCATTTTCAGTGATACCCAGATTGAGCCGCGGGCTCCAGCTTGGTCAACATTTTCCCTCCAGTATAAAATCCCCATTAATTTCGCATCAGTGGTTTTAGCATCTTTTGATAATCTTAGCCTAGATCCGTTACTTCATTAGGGCTTGGGAAATGGTAATTCTCTCATTCTATGACTCTGGCATTTATTAGCTGTGATTTATCTATAAATGTTCCCTCATCCACCATTTGATAATTATAGAATATATTCTGTACAGGAAATGTTTATGTAAATTGAAAGAAACAGTATACATATCAGACAGAAGAAATAGGTGCTTTTTTTAATTAATGCATTTATGGGATACAATGTGCTGATTTCATATAGCATTAGGAATGCTTACATCGCACTGGGTATAACTCAGTATATATATATTATCATCTCGTTTACTTAATTATTGTGTTAAGACATTTATACTCTTACAAGGGTACAAGTGAATCTCTCTAAGAGTAGAATATGAACGTCTTAACACAATAACTAAGAAAATGACATGAATGCTATGTTAACCAGTTTGATGAAAATATTTCAAATTGTATGTGAAAACACCACACTGCACCCCAGAATTGCATTAATGTACATAGTTATCATTTAATAAAAAAATGGGAAAAAAAGACATTTATACTCTATACTTAATAGGTCCAACATGTACCCTTGCAATATGCACCATAGGTGTGATCCTGCCATTTACCCTCCCTCCGTCTGACCTATCCCCTCCCCTCCCATCTCTACTCCTCTCTCCTTCATCTTAGATCACATGGATCTAATTATGGATCACATCCATAATTGTGATCTATTCTATATGAAAGTGTGAGTGATTGTAAATTGGTTTCATAATAGTACTGACTACATTGGATACTTTTTCCTCCATTCTTGAGATACTTTACTAAGAAGGACATGTTCCAGGCCCATCCATGTAAACATAAAAGAAGTAAAGTCTCCATCTTTTTTAAGGCTGCATAATATTCCATGGCATACATATACAAGAATTTATTAATCCATTCATGGGTCGATGGAAATATGTGGATCTTGTTGGGAACAAACTACAAAAAGACATTTTTGAGACAATTGGGGAAAATTAAACACAGATTGATAAATAACATTGAGAATGATTATTAGGCTGAACACAGTGGCTTATAGCTGTCATTCTAGCACTTTGGGAGTCTGAGATGAGGAGATCACTTGACACCAGGAGTTAGAAACCAGTCTGGACAACAGGGAGAGCCCATCTCTACAAAAAATACAAAAATTAACTGGGCATGGTGGTGTGGGCCTATAGCCCCAGCTGCTTGGGAGGCTGAGGCAGGAGGCCCACTTGAACCCAGGAGCTGGAGGCTGTAGTGAGCTATAATGATACCACTGTACTCTAGCCTGGGTGACAGAGATTACTAATTTTATTGGCTCTGGTAATTTAATTGCTGTTATTTTAAAGATCTTATCAACTATCAGGGGTCCTCAAACTTTTTAAACAGGGGGCCAGTTCACTGTCCCTCAGACTGTTGGAGGGCCAGACTGCGGGCCTTGGACGAGTTGGCTGCTAAGCAGGACAGGCAGTGGCAGCAAAAACACCCGGTAGGCCAGATAAATGTCCTAGGTGGGCTGCATGTGGCCCGCAGGCCATAGTTTGAGGACGCCTGAGCTAGAAGATACATACTGAAATATTTGCTGGTGAAAGTGAATGATGCCTTTAATTTCTTTTAAAAATTTCCAGCAAAATAACAAGGGATGAGACTAATGTTAGAATGACAGTAATAGTCCACGGTGGGTAAGGGGTTCACGGGGCTTTATTAAACTGCTCTATCTTCACAATGTTTGAAAATCGAGAAGTCAAGTTTTCAGAAACAGAGAGGTCCTCTCTCAAAGCATCTCATGAATTTATCCTCATGTAATACTTTCTATTCACTATGCCACAGTTCAAGTGCAGGCAGCTTGTGGACCTGGTGCCCGCTACTGCAGGGCTTATACAAGAGAGAGTTTTTCTGGGGTTTTTCAAAACTCTTTAAGAAGTAGCCAAGGCTTCTCAAACTCAGAGTGTCTTTGACACAAAAGCTGCATGCTTTGAATTATACCATGCAGACTGATCCAAAGAGATATTTTTACCAAAGGTTCATATCTGGATGCCCAGACACCAGCTGGCAATCCCACACAGCTGCAGGGACCCCAGCTCCACCTGCCAGGTTTCTAGCACTGGCATCTATCCTCCAGAAGATGGGTTTTCCTCTCTTAAGACCATTGTACACCGCTATAAATGGGTTAATAAACTGTGACATGTGATACCATGGAATACTATTCAGCCATAAGATGGAGACTTTATATCTCTCATGCTTATCTGGATGGAGTTGAAATACATTCTTCTTAGTAAAGTTTCTCAAGAACAGGAAAAAAAATCCAATACACTCAATAGTAATATGAAACCAATATATAAACAACTACAAGCCCACGCAAATGATAAAACACAAATATAGTCTAGGAAGCAGGAAGGGAAATGAGGAAGAGGGAGGGTAATTGGCAGGAGGAGGGAGGGCAATTGGCAGGAGGAGGGAGGGCAATTGGCAGGATCTCACCTAAGGTGCACAATGTGGGGGTGTTCCGCACACCCCCAGGGTGAAGGGCTCAACTACAACTTGAACTTTACCTTAGAATCGAAAACAATGTCACCTAAAAATTTGCACCCTCATATTAATTTGAAATTTCAAAAAGAGCATTGTACCCACTCACAGATGCTGTCTGTTCTTCGGAAACGAGAGGAAGAAAGTACAGAGGGAAATGGGAGGGGAGCCTTGGACCTGTCATCTATTTGGATAAAAAGGTAAACCTGTAAAGGGGAAGTTAACAACACAAGTCGCACTTGGCAAATTGGTGGCAGGAATGTCTTCCCTCCTGACCATTAACATTCCCCTCTCACTGAGAACCTGGAAAAGAATTTAATTTGTGTTTGTCGGGCTGTGGTCACTTGATCCCGATTTCCTTGCTTTCCAGCAAAGTGATGTGAGCAGGTTTCTGGGTCTCCCCAGACCTCCATTTCCTGACAGGGCAATGGGGAGGATAACGGTCCCATGTCATAGGCTGTTATGACAATTAAATGAGCACAAAAGCATGTGCTGAGACCCACTTGAGACCCACAGGTTGAGAACCACTGTTCTAATGGCTACCTAGGATGAAGGGCCTGTCATAATCTGCACATCAGCTGGATTCTGCTGCCCAAATCCCTGGAACAGCAAGCATTAGAAAGCCTCCAAGGGGCTCTATGCCCGTACCTCAGTGGTTATGGCCCCGGCCACATGCAGCTGGGCTGCTGGGTTAGAACGTGGCCAGGGCCTGCTAAATAACAATGACAACAATCACAAAACAAACAAACAAACAAACAAACAAACAACAACAACAACAAAAACAGCCAGGCATTGTGGCGGGCGCCTGTAGTCTCAGCTACTGGGAGGCTGAAGCAAGAAAATCGTTTAAACCCAAGAGTTTGAGGTTGCTATGAGCTGTGACACCACAGCACTCTACCAAGGGTGACATAATGAGACTCTGTCTCAAAGAAAAAAGGCCTCTGGGGGCCTGCCTGCCAAGAGCAGTGGCCGTTTTCTCATCATCCTTGGTCTCACTGGCTTTGTTGACATGGTTGGCCACTTTCGAGAGTGTTAGGTTTCCTTTCCGTGTTAGGTTCTTTCCTTACCCCATCTCGCCTACTCGGGCTCCCTTACTCCTCCTCCACCTGTCCTGCCCTCTTAGACACGGCTGCTCTGTGAAACTCACTCTCACACTTTTAACTCTAGCCCTGGCCTCTCTCCAGAGCCTGCAACTTACATTTCCAGACGCCTATTAAACACTCCAGGAGCCCCTCCAATTTAACCTGGCCCCAGTCTCATAATCAGAGCCCTGGCCCTGCCATTGATTAGCAATGAGACCTTGGGCCAGTCCCTTGACCTTTCTGTGCCTCAGTTTCCTCATCTGCAAAACAGGGAACAACAGTATCTTTCTCTTAGAGTTGCTGTGAGGAATGAAGATTAAATTAGTTAATTCCAGGGAAGGCCTTAGACCAATACCTGCCCCACAGTACTCCATAAATGGGAACTGCTGCTGGTGGTGGTTGAGCTCCTACCTGCATTGTTGTTGCTAGCTGGTTCACAGCGCCCTGCACTTCCCACCCCAGCACCACCAGGATTATTGTTTCCTCCTTCAGTAGGAACAGAAGGAGGGAGGTAAATCTCAGAAACTTCCTCTGAGGCACAGCACAGCAGGGTTGCTGAGGCATGAACATTTCTGGAGTCCACACAGTAATTCTCACAACCACCCTGAGAGTCAAGTAGCAATATCTTCATTAACCTGAGCATCAGAGAGGTTAAGTAATTTGCTCAGGGCCACACAGCTGGTAAGAAGCAGGGTCAGAATTTGAGCCCAAGTCAGACTCCCAACACCATGTGCTTTCTATTATAATACTAAGATTGTTGAAAACTTAATATAATTCTGTTCTATATCACTAGCCTTTTCAGTAATTCAAACCTGGGGTGAGCTGCCATCCTCGTTTGCCTCTGACTGAGGAATTGATCTGTTTCCTCCCTTATTTCTCAGCACCCTAAAGTACTTCTGTTAACACTTATGTAATTAATTCTAATAATATGTTTACATTCCTTTACATACCCAGGGCAAAGGATTATGTGTTATTCATCTTTATATCCCAACCAAACAGCATCCAGCCCACAATGGGTAAGGGGACAATGTTTGTTAAAGGAATGAACCAGCCTATAACCCATAGATGAGAACTTTCTGAAAACAGGGAGGTGTGTATGTTTACAGAAAGGGAAAGAAGTGAATTTTGTTTCTGCAAGTTGTGCTGTTTTTCTTCTTTTTAAAAGTAGAAAATTGGCTCGGCGCCTGTGGCTCAAGCAGCTAAGGCGCCAGCCACATACACCTAAGGTGGCGGGTTTGAATTCCCAGCCCGGGCCCGCCAAACAACAATGATGGCTGCAACCAAAAAATAGCCGGGCGTTGTGGCGGGCGCCTGTGGTCCCAGCTACTTGGGAGGCTGAGGCAGGAGACTCGCTTGAGCCCAGTAGTTGGAGGTTGCTGTGAGCTGTAATGCCATGGGACTCTACCCAGGGGGATAGCTTGAGGCTCCGTCTCAAAAAAAAAAAAAAAAAAGAAGTTAACTGATCAAAGTATTCTACAATAGACATACTTCTATCTGACAATGTGAATGTTACTTTCTTTGCATTATTACTATTATTATTGCTTGATATTTTGTTGCAGCAATCGTCTGATTTCTTTTCTGAATTTATTTATCTTCATTCGTTCTTTATGAGGTTTTTGTTCTCGGTCCTTATGTTAAATATTGTTATTAAACTTAGCCTTTTTAATTCTGTGAAGGCAAAAGTGGAAACCTAATATACACAGGTATAAGTAAGAAAAATTAATAAAAAAATAAAAAAGCTAAAAAGAATTTCTTTTGCTGTTTTAATTTGCTAATTAATGTAAGGAATGTTTTTGAGTAATATTTTATGTTTAGGAGCAAAAAGTATTTATTCATGGGGAAGATATCAGTTAATATCAATTTTCCATTCTATCTGCCAAGATCTTGGTCTCTCACTAAACTGCAAAAACTTTCTAAATGCCAGGCATATTAGGCTTTGTTTGTGTGTGTGAATACACACATAGTCTATATATATATTATCTTGGATTACTTTCAACTTCCAACTTTTTCTGCTACTTTTGAGAGAAATTATTGTTTTTCAAATTTATTTTATCAGATTTATTCATTGCTTGTTTGTGGTGTCTGAGTTTTTGGTTTGTTTAGATGACGCTAGACCAGGTACAGTGGCTCACGCCTGTAATCCCAGCACTCTGGAAGTCTGAGGCATGTGGATTGCCTGAACTCAGGAGTTTGAGACCGGCCTGAGTAAGAGCAAGATACTGTCTCTAAAAATAGCCGTGTGTTGTGGCAGGCACCTGTAATCCCAGCTACTTGGGAAGGCTGAGGCAAGAAACTTGCTTGAGCCCAAGTTTGAGTTTGCTGTGAGCTGTGACTCCACGGCACTCTACCAAGGTCGGCAAAGTGAGACTCTGTCTCAAAAAATAAAATAAAAATTAAATTAAAAAATGGAAATGCCTCTGATAATCTAAGGTTTTCTTTAAAATTTTGTCCATCTCTTCTAGACTTAATGTGTTTTTCCCCCTTTTATGCTTAAATGTTTGATCTATGTACGGTTCTCTTTGTTGGAATAACTGGGCTTGTGCTTTTTGTTTCTTTTTAAAAATGTTTTGATCACGTCACTCCATAGATGGCGTGATCTGTGTGTTCCGGGTTGTTTGAAATTGCTATCTTTGTTAAAAACAAAATTTCAGTACCTACTGGGGGCAATTTCAGGATTCCCTATTCTTATAGTGATCTGTCTAATCACACATCTAGATTAAGCTCTTATTAATATTACTGAATACCTTGGTTCCCGATAAGGAACGTTCGTCTACCTCAGTGCTTTTAGAAATATTTAGATGATTCTCATGGCTCTTTGCCCCATAGGAACTTACGTTAATACATGTGAACATATATAAAGTTTACAGCTATTTATAGTATATAAATATAAGATTCATGCATTACATTTACTTTGTTTTATACAATTATAAATTTTATATGTAATATATATTTTTATAATTATATAATTATATCATATAATATACACGCATCCATATTTGTGTGTAATAAATTGTATTATTATATAATACGAATATTTTATATATATATACTTATATCAAAGAGATTCTGGTAATACTATGTATTTGATATTTTCCAGATATACACACACATCTGCAAACTGTCACCTCTCTTCCCTTCTAATTTCTTTCCCAAATTTCTCTCTTTGTCCAACTGAATGGACTAATAATTTGGGAACAATGTTGAATTACAACAGCGACAGCAGGCATCCTTATCTTGTGCTGTCTTTAATAGGATTTTTTTTCCCTAATGTTTTCATATGAATTGAGGTGCTGGTTCGTGGCTGAAAATACTTATTTCTTTTAATAATAAAATTGTCAGTGCCTTTTTATTACCCATTTTCATCAGAATAAACATTGAGTTTTATCAGATCCGTGTCAGCTTGCAGAGACCACACGGCTTACGCACGCTCTGATCTATTATCAGGGAAATGGCATTAATAGATATTGAGCCTTCCCTGTGTTTCACGGGACAAGCCAGTTTTGAGCCTCATCATAATTATGAAATTGGGTGATATTCCAAGGCCTTTATTCTTCCACAATGAGCATCAGTGCTGGGCGGGTCTCTGGTGCCCGGGTCAGGAGCTCTGGAACCGACATGCTCTGAATGGGCCCCACACCGAGGCCTGAGTTCACTCATTCATTCAGACATTCGTCCATCTGAGGGGCAGGCACCAGGGTAGGAGACGGAACAAGATGATTCCCATTTCTGACCTCACAGAGCCTAGAGATTGGCATGTGTCTGCCTTTGCTCAGTACTAGTGGCATTTCTGCTTATTCCTTTTCATACTCCCCTAAAATTTGTTTTACAGGATCAGACAATTAAGTTCTCCACCTCATCCCGGGAAGAGCGCTCCATGCTTCCCTGCTGACCATCACTACACTCTTCTTTGAGGTGCTTCCTTGCTGGGCACCGACACCAGCACCTAGGCCACCCTTCAAAGCAATTCCGGAACTCTCTTTCGGGAACGGCTATCAGAGCTCTCATTGGGTGAGCGGTCAGACAATTAAGTTTGCAGACTCATCCTAGAAAAAGTGCTGCCTGCCTCCTTGCTGAATTTTCCCCTACGAGGCTCTCCCCTTGGGAGCTCTGCCGTTGTTTCCAAATTCAAAATGAACCAAATACGCTGTTGAAAAACATACCAGGAGCTCAAAAACAGTGAGCACATTTTAAGAAAGGAAAAAACTGCATTACAATTGTCATACTCAAGTTGCCTTTGTCTTCTGCAATTACAGGAGATAAAAGATATGATATATAATATAACAAATGTCATTGGTATATATCGAGTATTGCAATTTTTTTTCAGTTTTGGCCAGGACTGGGTTTGAACCCACCACCTCCGGCATATGGGGCTGGCACCCTACTCCTTTGAGCCACAGGTGCCACCCCTAGTGTCCTATTCTTTATGGCATCTTACTTTTCCCCTAGAGATTTTACTCCCATGTGTGAGTGTGCCTTTTAAATGAAGAAGCAAGTTAAAATGAAAAACAAATGAAAGCAGAAAAATTAAATAAAAGGCATTCAAGTCCCTTCTCCCCCCCCCCCCACCCAGGATCATTCTCTTTCGAGAGGCAAACAAAAGCTGACAGCCTCTGGGATATTCTCCCAAATAAATACAGAATAGTTACTGGGCTACAAACCAAAATTAATCTTACTTTTGTCCTGAGTGAATTCATAATTTAATATTTCTTTGACAACTCAGGAGATGTATGAGAGATTTGCAGTGCCTTAACTTGCTCTTACGACTGACAATTATTGTTTTGCATGCACTGTGCTGAAGTTTAGGTCAAAAATTTCAAAAGGGGGTCTTTGAAAAGAATGCTAATGAAAGCAGCACTTCTAATAGTCTTCTGTGGCTTTTTATATTTCCATTGATACCATATTTTTACTTCATATTCCCCATTACATCGAGGAGAAATTATATTCACATGTCTACAAAGATATATCTATATTCATATATATGTCTCTGCCACGCAATATTGGGCTATGTATTACATAAACGTACAATATACCTAATGATTTTAAAGTAGCATTCTTGGTAATAGGCATTAGCTCAGTCAAAAATGAAACCCAGCTCTCATTTACAGGAATTTCACAAGCCATAAAATTCACGTCTGATTCCTTTGAGTTCCAGGAAGAATAATATAGAGAGATCCCCACCATTGTCAACCTCTTTTTTTTTTAAATTAAATGAGAGCTGTATGCATTAATGCAAACACGGGGTACAGTGTAGTGTTTTCATACACAATTTGAAATACTCTCATCAAGCTGGTCAATATAGACTTCAGTCTTGACTCTTCCCCACCCTCACATTCACAAGCCGTCACCTGTAGAAATCCGTTCCCTGCCTGTTCTCTCCTCGGAATGTAGAGTTTTACGCCGCGACATTAAATATCCCTGCATCTTCAGCATCAGGAGGACAGATGAAAAATTAAAGAATTAAGCCAGCTCGCGTATTGCTGGCATGCACAGTAGCTGTAATAAATGCCTGCGTGGTCCCCCGATGCCGATGGCTCCTATGACCATAGTGCTTAGAGCTGGGTGACATCGCCAGTGCTGCTACTTAAATGGGGAGATGGTGGCGAATCCATGGAGTCAGGGATGGGGATGGATTAAGCTCTGTGACAGGTGCCTGTGACTTGTATTTGGGTCCCGCGTCAGGGACAGAAATTGGGCTACTTATTTCCCCATGTGTAGAGAATAAGCCATTAGCTACCCAGATGTGGCTGCCCTGGGAGGCTGTGGGGCAGTCCTGAGAACCCCTCGGTGGGCGAGCAGGTAGAACACACCTGGCTGTTGGAGAGGGACGGATGCCAGCCGGTGAGGGGCACCAGGGACAAAGCTTTGCTTGGCAGATGTGTGAGAAGGCGCCAGGCTAACACGTGTGCATCTTTCTATGTTGTTCCTTTTGTTGGTTTTTGTCCTTGTCATTCATCATTGTTGTTGTTTTTCTGGGCCTTTTAAAGATTAACCTAAGATTATTTTTAGAAACATACTCTGGGAGTAGCCTTGAGGGCCTCAGAGAAACAAAATGATGTGGGGGTGGGGGTGGGGGGTGTCTCTGTTGAAAATGTCTCCCTGTGAAGTGCAGGAAGACATACCAAGCCTTCCTTCAGCAGTGAAGACAGAGAAGTGAGACTTAATTTGAGAAAGTTGTGAAAGGAACTAGGTAACCTCCCAGAAAAGCCAGAGCATCTTTGGTGCAGATGCAAAGCCACTGTGTGTCAGGCGCCCCTAGGAGAGGGTGGTCTCTCGTCCTGGCTTCCTACAGGCTGGAGGCTTCAGGTGGCGGGAGCCTGATTCTCCATCTGAGAACAGAATTGGCAGCGCTGAGGGAACCCGCCTCTGCTGAGATCTCTGCCTGCTGATGGAACCCCTCCCCAGTGGTCAGCCCCACACCCACCACGGTGCATATAGAATTCAACACACAACCTCAGAAATCCACAGCCAGGCTTCTCTCTGGTCCTGTGAAGGCTTAATCCCCTTGCAGTTAAGAAATAAAGAGAATTAAATGTGCCTTAAAAAGATATTTGTGAGCTATTCAAATGCTGAGAAAAACCTGCTCTTTTACTACCGAATAGAGGGACAAAGTATTTGCCTAGGTACTTGTTCCTTTCAATATATTTTTATTGATGTATAACAGGTGTACCCCTTTTGGGAGTACGTGGGGTCTTTTGGTATATGCATGTGGCACTGTTTGTATGAACACTCGTGGGTGTTATTAACCAGAAGGATAAGCAAAACATATAGTGTGCGGTGTGTCTGCATCAACCGTGAGAGGAGGAAATGGCGCATCTCATAGCTACGTCGTAACCCACACACATGTGCGTACCCATATAGCACCCAGCAAGGCTCTGTGCATTTCACAAATAAACACACTTACATCTGAAGACTGCAGTAATCAAAATTCATAAATTTGTAATTTGTAATTATTTGTAATTTGGTGGAGAGTCAGGAGGGAAGGAGGCATGTAAATACCCCAATCAACACTCAGGGCCAATTTCTGTTCTGAGCCAGTCTGCACCAACTCTTTCTTAAAACAATGGTGCCCACACACAAGAGAGGTCAGACTCTGCAGAATGTGGGGTATGCATGCACTAAAAACACAAATAGATAAAAAATCCTTAAAAATCCCCGCGTGTATCTGCAATTCAGATGTTACCGGGCTTCCTGAATTTTGTCTGGCAACCCTAATTCAGTGACTAGAGCTAATGTTTCTCCACCTCATTTGTTTGCATGATTCCTTCTTGCAGGCGAGGAAAGAATTTAGAGCAAGGAAAGAGACGGGAAGGGAAGTGAAGGGGAAGAAAAGGGATTTGGCTGTTTTCTCTGCTCCTGGAGCGAAGATTACTTCATCTCATTAGCTTCTCACCCTTCTCATATTTATGTTTTCAATGTTGGTGACTGTTTTAGTTTCCTAAATTTAGTCTCCTAATTGATAGCACGAGAGGACACCACCGATCTGGTGTCTTGAAACAACGGAAACCCATTGTCTTAGAGTTTTACAGGGCAGAAGTGCAAAATGGGTCAGCCAGCCATGCTAGTTCAGAAGGCTCAGAAGGAAAGTAACTACCTTTTCTGTCCCCAGCCTTTCCTGCCTTCTGGAGGCCACCTGCATCTCTTGGCAGATGGCCACACATCACTCTGACCTCTGTTGCCATCCTCACATCTTTCTCTTACTCTGACCCTCCTACTTCTCTGATGGAAGGATCCACCTGGCTAATCTGGGATCACCTACCCACTTTGAAGACCCTTAACTTAGTCATATCTGCCAAACTCCTTCTTTTTTCCAGGTGAGATGACATCTTCACAGGTCCTGGGGCTTAATACGTGTACCTCTTTGGTGACCGAGATCTAGCCTACTGCTATTACATAAAAAGAATTTTAATACGACCCTGTTTCTTTCCTTCATGATGTGTCCTAGATATCGTGTGGGCAGATGTATTTGGTCATTTAGGGCGAATGCCGTAGAAGAAAGATTCTATATTTTGGTTCCATTTGAGACAGAATTAAAGAAGATACTCCATGGAAATTATTGGCTTATTCTGACTGAGAGGCAATGGGGTGCCTTGGAAGAAAAATCATACTTTGCAAGGCACACAGATATTCATTGTTAAGCAGCTACGTTGTTTAATCTCCGTGATCTTCCTTGCCTTCTTATATAAAATGGGAGCTTAATCAATACTTCGGAGAACCATCTCCATTGGACTAGTTAATGCTTATGATACTCAGCCCGGATGGCCCTGAGAAACACCATCACTAAACAAAGGGGCCACCTGATTTCCACTTCACTGCCACTGATTTGCCACGTGACCCAAGCTCTGCATTCAGACAAACTGGCCAGTGAAAAACAAGAGGTCATCTCAGACTTCACACAGGTTTCAGTAACTCCGTCAGATGTATAACCTAGCTCCCCCCGCAAAAAAATAAAGACAAAGAATAATGCAAGTGTTGAATTGGAAATGCAGTTAGTCCTAAAGAAAGGCAATTTTACTGTGCCTGGGATGATTTGGGTTTAAGAAAAGAAATGAGGCATGGACGAGAGAAGTGAGAGATTGAAGGGAGATTGAGTAAGTGCAAATACAACCAGCAGGCAGGTGGTGGATGGGTACGAGGAAGAACAGAGGGGATTCTGAAGCAAGTGCGTAAATAGCCGGCTGGGACAACCAGACAGTGGCGGATGGCTGGGCATCCACAAAGGAATCCAGTGTTCTCCTAACTCATGTGTTGAGTCCGCGGGCAAAGAGGTTCCATCAGGAAGTTAGAGAAGACAGGTGAGCACCTGGGACTGTAAGAACAGATAATCGGCTGGCGTGGGTCTGCAGAGAAGGGAAAGGTTTACACTGCTGGTGGGACTGCAAACTAATGCAACCTTTATGGAAGGAAGGATGGAGAAACTGAAAGATCAGAAACCAGGCCTTCCATTTGATCCTGCAATCCCGTTACTGGGTATCTACCCGGAAGGGAAAAAATACACAGAAAACAAAAACACTTTAGCACAAGGACATTTACACTAGAGTGTTTATAACAGCTCAATTCTCAGTCTCCAAGGTGTGGGATCAACCCCAGTGCCCATCATCCCATGAATGGATTAATAAACTGCTGTATCTGTACAGCATGGAATACTCTTCAGCCAAAAAAAAAGATGGAGACTGTACGTGTTTTGCCACTACCCGGATGGATTTGGAGAACACCTTTCTAAGTATCACAAGAATGGAAGAGCAAGTATCCAATGCATCAATCTAATGTGAAACCAGTAGATAAACAACTACATGTCCACAGGAGAGAAACACAAGTACATTCCAGTGAGGAGAGGACAGAGCAGGAGGGGAGGAAGGGACGGAGAAAGAAGCTTCACCTGGAGGGGAGAGGAGGTGCCATGGAGGGGAGCTCAGCACGTCCCCTGGTGAAGGGCTCAACCACAGCTGGGCCTTTACCTTAGAAACACAAGCAATGTAACCTAATCATTTGTACCCTCATATTAAACTGAAATTTTAAAAAAGTATCGACAATTGGGAAGTTTAGGGTGGTGACTATGGCTCAAGGAATAAGGCGTTAGCCCCATATACCAGGTGGGTGGGTTCAAGCCTGGCCCTGGACAATTGGGGAGTCCACCTGTAGAAGTGTGGTGTTCCAGAGGCAGGCCACTTGGCACTTAGTAGAAAGGTGTGTTGGAGACTCACTGGCCTAGTGGCCATGGCTGGGAGTTTGCAGGGATCAGAGCTCGGCGGCGCAGGGTGAACCCTGGCATGGCTTAGGGACAGGCTGACCTGTAAGAAGTGTTACAGGCACAGGACTCATTCAAGAAGAGAAACACACCAATGGTCATAGACCCGTGCATTGATATTAAGATGCAGGTCAACAGAGTTAGATATCGCAATGGCAGATGAAGAGAGAGAGGGTCACCACATCTGACTGCGTTTTCTGAGGTCACTGACAACCTTTGAGAGACATCAGAAGTAGGGGTGTATATGTGGGGCACAGAGGTGGGGACAGAAACCAGACCTGAAGATAACGTATCCATCAATGCTACCAAGGGTGATGCTGTGAGAGCCCTGGGGCCTTGACCCAAAATGTAGCAATCCGTTACTCCATTATTTCAGAATATAAGAATTGCAGGACATTATTGGATGAACAAGGGGGGGAAAAAAAGAAAGAAAACGTCCCTTTTGGGAACTTCCAACATCATCGTGAACTGAGTTTCTCTGTTCCTAGATCAATAAAAATGTAGCTTGTGTTGATGGAGCTGCAGGCTCCTTCAGGGCGGGGTTGGGACTCACCCACCCCAGGGTTGTCCCAGGGCTCAGCTGGCCTCTGCACATTTATTCAAGGTCCATTTGCAATGTATGAGAGTGAAGGTCTCATCCCGGGATGTGCTTTACTGTCCAAAATCATTATTTCTCTCTCCCTGGGTATTTCATCTCCTGTGCCTTGAAATGGCCCCGTGGGGTGGGAATCTAGGCACTGTGGCATAGGTGCTATCCTTATTTTTATTGTGTTTTAATATACATTATAAATTACTTGTCCACCTTCCAGATCACACAGAGTTTTATTATTTTGGGTCTCCCTGGAAATATTCTCGTTTCGATGGCCTATTTGAAGAGTGCATATGGTTGCATAAATGTAATTTATTCCCAATTTATGTCCTTTTTCGGAATATGAATGTCAAGAACGGTCAAAATCACAGGTACCGTGTTGTAAATACCCCACTCGGAGCGATACTACCTGTTACGTGTATGCATGTAAATTAGAGATAGGTGAGGGGGGAGAGAGAGGGACACAGAGAGAGTCTAAGGGAGGCAGACACCAGGCGATGGACAGAGAGACAGAGAGATTTATAGAGAGACACCGAGACAGGCAGAATCAGAAAGAGATGAACTACCAGAGACAGAGAGCACGTGCTATTTCAACGTTATTTACAGGTTTTCTGGAAAATATAATTTTATCATTTATTCCAACTGAATGCCAACGTTCAAAATTTCTAAGGTTATCCTCATTTGGTCTTATTTGTGAAGTTATCACGATTAAGTCACAACAAAGAATTCGCTCTTGCATGTCAATTTCCTGGAATCGTCCTAACCTTTTCCAAGTAAATCTTCCCTTCCCTTGTCACTTGAAGCTGAAGAGTAAATTTCACATCCATTTATCCACTTACCTGCCTTTATGTGCTTAGCCCCCATCAAAGCCCTCCCTAAATATGTATGCAAATATTGTATGCGGTTTCCATTGGCAGCAGGGGGGAAGATGGCTCGTGTGAGACTCGTGTTTCCGGCATAAGGAGAGGGGGAAAGAAGCTTCGCCCCGTGATTGCATGGCTGCCTTCATCATGGGGATAATTTAATTCTGAGTGCATGCTTTCTGACCGGAGCCTCGACTGTCATCTGTAATAAGCTCACCAGGTTTTATGCAGCACACACACACACACATGACTGGGTCTGCCAAGTATTATTGAAACATAAATAAGCTTTTGAAACTGGACACACTGCAGCCACGGGTCTCACTCTTTTCTAGAAATCACGGGAGAATGGAGAGTCAACGTTCTGTCTTCCTGTGGAGTTTTCTGTCCCCCTCGGCTCCAGCCCCGTCACCTCTGTGTTCGGTAACGAGGTGTGTTCTGTTATGTGGGCGTGCAGTGCTGATCTACAGGTTCTAATTTAGTGCTGAGCACACGGGATGGTGGCTTTTCCATCCAACTGGGTACGTTGCCCACTTCCTGGGACACAACAACTCAGACTTTTAACCTTATAAAGGTGAAATCTGCAACTGAGTTTTGTAGGTACCCCTATTAATCTGAAATTTAAAAAAAAAGAACCAGCATGCTTTTGCAGCTCCCAGGTGGGGCACTGACTGAAAGTTGGCTCCATCCTCTGGGGACATAATGCCTTTTTCCAGAGAGCAGAGACCTTGCAGTCAATTCTGTGATGCACACTTTGTGGGCTGGGAACACCAAGAGCACCGACTGTAGCCATCAGCCCTGCAGAGATGGCTCCCTACCAGGTTCTGCCCAAATTCAATGTTTTAACTGCCCACTCACCACCACTAAGTTTCGATACATCCAATGCACATTTCCAAAGAGCCTGGTCTCTTTCAGAAACCACCAGAAGGTGACAGGTTGGGGTCTCTGAAGAAGGAACATTATTTTATCTCATTTCATTTTATTTTTGAGACAGAGTCTCACTTTGTCACCCTCGTTAGAATTTGTTACCTCAAATGCTTGGGCTCAAGTGATCTCCCTGCCTCAGCCTCCTGAGTAGCTGGGACTACAGGCATCAGCCACAATCTCCGGGCATTTTTAGAGATGAGGTCTCGCTCTTGCTCAGACTGGTCTCCAACTCCTGAGCTCAAGAAATCCACTCGCCTGGGCATGTTATACACTTGTCATATTCTCGGTACAGTTGCTCACCGAGGGGGTAGAGTAAATGTCTCCATGTTACTTACCTATTTTATGGCAGAGGTTTCCATCTTCCTCTGGAGGGCTTATCAGAATGCAACATTCAGGGCCCCCCCACCCCCCATAGAATGTTTCATTCAGCTGGTGTGTCTGGGGCAGGACCTGAGAACATGCCTTTCTAACAAGTTTCCAAGAGAGGCTGATCAAGCTGGTTTGGGCTCCGTTTGAAAACCTCTGTTCTACAACTTATATTTTACATTTCAATTCAAAAAACTGTACTCAAATCAAATAATTCTGTATTTTGGTCTCCCGGTTCATAATGATTGCTACCAGTTGTGATTCTCACCATCTCAAAATTTTATTGTTTAACTTTCTCTATCCTAGCATTTTAAAATATTCTATTTTTTGGCTTTAACTGGCAATTTAAGAGAAGAATACAATCAATGCAGGCATCTGTCCTGATACGCCCATCATTACCTTCCTTTCTTCCTTCCCTCCCTCCCTCCTTCCCTCTTTCTTTCTCTTTCTTTCTTTCTTTCTTTCTCCTTTTTTGAGACAGAATCTCATTCTGTTTTGCCAACCTAGAGCATCCTGGTGTCACAGCCCATAGCAACCTCAAACTCCCAGGCTCAAGCAATCCTCTCGCCTCAGCCTCCTGAGTAGCTGAGACTACAGGTATGCACCGCTATACCCAGCTAGTTTTTATATTTTTTGTAGCCATGAATTCTTACTATTACCCAAGCTCCTCTCAAACTTCAGGCCTCAAGTTATCTTCCTACCTTGGCCTCCCAGAGTGCTAGGATTACAGGCATGAGTCACTGTGCCTAGCCCATAATCTCTTATAATTTAATGTTAGAAGTTGTTTTTCTCCTTTATTAAATTTAATTTTTTTTATTAAATCATAAACACACAGATCATGTATACATAATGCATTTATGGGGTACAATGTGCTGATTTCATATAGAATTAGGAATGCTTACATCACACTGGTTAATATATACTTCATCTTGTTTACTCAATTATTGTGGTAAGACATTTATACTCTATACTAACAGATCCGACATGTACCCTTGCATTATGCACCATAGATGTGATCCTACCACTCACTCTCCCTCGATCTGACCGCGCCCCTCACCTCCAATGCCCCCTTCTCCCTCACTCATCTTGGGCCATAGTTGTGATCTATTCTTCAAATGAAAGTGTGAGTGATTGTAAATTGGTTTCATAATAGTTCTGAGTAGCCCTGAGCATGATAGGTTTTCAAGGAATACTTCCCAACACATTCTATGAAGCAAATATCACCCTGATCCCCAAACCAGGAAAAGACCCAACAAGAAAAGAAAACTATAGACCAGGTGTCCTCAAACTACGGCCTGCGGGCCACATACAGCCCACCTAGGACATTTATCTGGCCCGCCGGGTGTTTTTGCCACTACTGCCTGTCCTGCTTAGCAGCTGACTCATCCCAGGGCCCGCAGTGTGGCCCTCCGATGATCTGAGGGACAGTGAACTGGCCCCCTGTTTAAAAAGTTTGAGGACCCCTGTTATAGACCTATATCTTTAATGAATATAGACACAAAAATATTCAATAAGATCCTAGCAAACAAAATCCAGCAACACATCAAACAAATTATACACCGTGACCAAGTGGATTTTATCCCAGGGTCTCAAGATTGGTTCAATAAAATAAACTATATTATATGTAGTTTATAAATATCATACTTAACATACAGAAACTAAAAAACAAAGACCATATGATTTTCTCAACAGATGCAAAAAAGGCTTTTGACAATATCCAGCATCTTTCATGATCAGAACACTTAAGAAAATAGGTATAGAAGGGACTTTTCTTAAACTGATGGAGGCCATCTACAGCAAACCCACAGCCAATATCATATTGAATGGAGTAAAACTGAAAACATTTCCACTCAGATCAGGAACCAGGCAAGGTTGCCCACTGTCTCCACTGCTTTTTAACATTGTAATGGAAGTCTTAGCCATCGCAATGAGGCAAGAGAAGGCGATTAAGGGTATATAAATAGGGTCAGAGGAGATCAAACTCTCATTCTTCAGAGATGATATGATTTTATACCTGGAAAACCCCAGGGACTCGACCATAAAACTCTTAGCAGTGATCAAGAAATACAGCAGCATGTCAGGATACAAAATCAATACTTACGAATTAGTAGCTTTTATACATACCAATAATAGTCAAGTCAAAAAAACACTCAAGGACGCTATTCCCTTTACAGTTGTGCCAGAGAAGGTGAAATATTTGGGAATTTACCTAACAAAGGACATGAAAGATCTCTATAAAGAGAATTATGAAACTCTGAGAAAAGAGATAGCTGAAGATATTAACAAATATTAAATTTCATTTTAAAACCCCTGTTACTTGTCTGAAAATGAACCAGGGACATCCACTAACCCACTGATATTGGAGGCACTTCTGTGTCCCGCACACTCATTCTCTTATTGGCTAATGCACACCTGCAGTTCACCTGTCCTGTGAGCTTTTTAACCCCGGGGTCTGGGAGAGCCCTCTGGAGGCTTCCCACCTCACCCGAGTAGAGGAACTTCAGCTGCCCTGGGAAAGGGCTAATCTCCTAAATAAAAATCTCTCTCACCTGCAAGGCAGTCATTTAATTTCCCTCCTTTATTTGATTACCAAGTCTTTTATTAAATAATCAGAACTAAAAGTTAAAGAAAGAGACGAGATATTGAATAAAAGACATCATTGTATTGTTGGACTGCATTGATTTCCTAGAGGTGGTTCAGGAAATCACTGTTCCTGTGGTGGCTAAAACAAGTACAGCAGAATCTCTGTTAAGTTGACCACCCAAGGGACTGGAACAAGCTGGTGCACACGCAGAGGTGGTCACCATACGGAACCAGGTCTGCCGTACTGATACGTACATGTGGTGCATGTCCAGTTAGGTCAACCTAGCAGGTGGTCAGTGCAGGGAGGGGCAGCTATAGTGGTTCTGCTATATTTATTCTCCCAGTCCTGGAGCCCAGAAGTCTGAGATTTATGTGTCTCAGGACCACGCTTTTTATAAAGCTCCAGGGGAGGGTCCTTCCTGTCCCTTTCAGCTCCCAAGGGCTGCAGGGGTCTCCTGGCTTGCGGCTACAGCCCTGCTATCTCTGCATCTTTTGTTTTCTATGAATTTCTTTCTTCTCGGGGTTCTCTCTCATCTTAGAAAGCTTTTGAATTTGGGACCCAACCAGGATGATCTCAGCTCAAAGTCCTAGTTCAGTAACATCTGCAAAGATCCCTTTTCCAAATAACATTGCATTCACAGGAGCTGGGTGGACATATCTGGGTGCATACACTGTTCAACCCATGGCAAAGGGGGGAAAAAAGACAGAAATGATTAGGTTATAGGTTTTGCCACATATTGGGAGATGGGGCAGGTGGACTTTGCTGTGGCTGTCCTGCAAATATTGTATACCCAGTATAGGGAGTGAGGATGTCCTTTTTGGCAAGAAAAAACAGGACTCCAAGGTTGATTTTATACTTTTTTTTTTTTTTGGCCAGGGCTGGGTTGGAACCTGCCACCTCCAGTATATGGGGCCGACACCCTACCCTTTTGAGCCACAGGTGCCACCCTTGATTTTATACTTTTGATATCTGTCGCGATCTATACTGGCCTGACGTCAGCCAGGATGTAGGAGACATGTCTTGTTATTGAACTGATGTAAACCGAGCGTTATTAGCTTCTGACATGGTGGTACATAGAATAAATGAGGGTCTATTGTACTCTTGCATTCCTCATGCTCGAGGACTCAAATGCCTCTGTTTCCTCCGCACTGACCCTGCAGAAAAGAATCCCCATTCTTATGCTTCTCCTGGTC
>CAUYTI010137295.1:0-18088 GCA_963575145.1 Galago senegalensis | reverse complement strand
GCTTTGCTGCATTCAGACTTTTGTTGGGGGTACAATTTAGTCAACTGGAATTTTCAGCTGGCTACAGGGTCTCCTAGAAAGTGGATCCCAGTAAAGTAGATTAAACTGATTCTCTTTTTCAGCACACTCATTTTTTTTTTTTAATTTCAGAACATGATGGGGGTGCAAATGTTTTGGTTACGTGAATTGCTTTTATCTAATTTGAGTCAGTTCTAAGTGTGCTCCTCTCCCAGATAGTGTGCACTGTACCCATTAGATGTGGAGTGACTCCTCCCCTCCAGCCCTCTCCCATCTGCTCGCTTTCCATTGAGTTTTACTACAAAATACGCACATGGGTATTGATTGATTTGTTCCAATTTAATAGGAGTACATATGATATTTGTTTTTCCATTCTCATGAAGCTTCACTTAGAAAAATAGTCTCCAATTCTATCTAAGTTGTTGCAAAAGGTATTACCATTTTTCTTTTTTTGAGACAGTTTCATTTTGTCACCCTTGGTAGAGTGGCATTGCATCATAGCTTACAGCAACCTCAAACTCTTGGGCTCAAGCAATTCCCTTGCCTCAACCTCACAAGTAGCTGGGACAACAGGTGCCTGCCACAATACCCGGCTATTTTTAGAGAGGAGGTCTCGCTCTTGCTCAGGCTGGTCTTGAACCTATAAGCGCAGGGCAATCCACCCGCCTCAGCCTCTCCGAGTGCTAGCATTTACAGGCATGAGCCCCCAGGCCCGGCCTAGTTCACCTATTTTTATGGCTAAGTAGTATTCCATGGTACACGTATGAGTTCAGACAATTAATTTTGTAAACTCATCCTAGGAAAAGTGCTACCTTCCTCATTGCGGAATGTCACTATGGTCACTGTCAAAGTACTCCCCTGGGGAAGCTATGACACCAATGCCAATGCACCTTTCCAATCACGTTTTCTAGGGTGAGTTTGAGAACTTCATTGTCAGACCTCATATACCACATTTTATTAATTCACTCATGTATTGATGGGCACTTGAGTTGGTTCCACATCTTTGTAATCATAAATTGTGCTTCAGTGAATGTTCATATCCAAAAATCTTTTTGATAGAATGATCTTTTTTTCCTTTGAGTAAGTACCCAAGAGTGGGATTGCTAGATCAAATGGTAGGTCTACTTTTAATTATTTAAGGTATCTCTGTATGAATTTCCATAGACACTGCACTAGTTTGTAACCCCCTCCAGCAGTGTATAAGTGTTCCTTTCTCTCCACATCCCTGCCAGCATCTGGTGTTTGGGGATTTTCTGATAAAAGCCTTCTCACTGGAGTTAAGTGGTACCTCACTGTGGTTTTGATTTGCATTTCCCTGATGATTAGAGGTGCTGAGTATGTTTTCACATTGGCCATTTGGCACACTCATTGTTAACTCCGCCACACACCCAGCCACATCACAAATTCGTGGATGCTCTGCACTTTGAGAACAGCCAACAGTAACTGCCAACAGTTCACCCAGCAAGATTCTATTGCCTCTCCACCCCCAATACACAATATTATTTATGAGAACTGAAGCCCCACCAGAGGTCTCAGGGCCAAAGTGACTTTTTGAACATGAACTTTGCAGTTTGATTTCTACACGTTTGATATAGACTTCACTATTGCCAAAGGTCCTTTCAGTCATGTGTGTAGATGCATTATTGCTTGTGATAAAGTTTCCCAAGGATGCACTTGTTCCATTCACTCACTCCTGCAACGGAACCAATCACACGGCTGTTGTTGTGTGTTCTTTGGAGTTCTGATCGGAGACGCAGGAGAAAGAACTGCAGACGGATTGAGCTTATCTCCTACACACGGCACACTGCGGCGTACCCACTGGGTGTTCTTGTAAACACCACAGTGTACTCACTAAATATTATTATTAAAGTTGTTGAGGGCGAGGCGGAGACGGTATCTGACGTATTTATCAAGTGATTCTGTCTGAGGAAGAGGTTTATGAGGTGGTAGAATCCTCATGATGTGAACCAAACAGTTTATCTACCTAGCCCGAGAAGAAAGAAAGAAATGAAATGAAAAGGTGACTCCAATAGGAGAAAAAAAAAAACAGAAAGGGCAAATTTAAAATTATAATTAAAAAGACACATGCTGCCTCTCTATAGGCATATATGTGTATATTTTCTTTATATAACCCGCAGCTAATTAACTGGTACCTCATTTTTGTTGTTCGCAGGAAACCAAAATCAACTGTGTGCGTCTGGCTACGAAAGGTATGTTGGCATGTCCTTGTCTGTGTTCAGCTGTTGTTCTTTAGCCTTTCAAGTGATGCTTTCCCTCTAGCTCCCCGGGAAAGTGTAGGCAACAATGACTGAAAACAACAAGAAAGGATTGTTATTTTCACTGGAGTCATTGGCATCTAGACCATACATTCTAATATGTACGTGAGAGCTCAAAACACGTTTCCTGAATGCACGGCTGCATGAATGGACAGACAGGGGAGGGATGAAGGCAGATTGACTGAAATGTTATTCTGTTAGCTATATTTATTGTAGGGGGCCTGCGTTGGTGTGTTTTCCTTTAAGCATGTCTGTTTGGCCCATCTTCAGGGTTTTGGACTTCATTCAATTGGTAGGTAGATGCCTTTCAAAGATGAGGCAATTCGTGTTGGTGCCTTTCATAATGAGAAGACAAATGCTGCTCTGCTGTGTAGTTGGCCTTTCCGACACTTATCCTCCAAACTAAGGGGCAGTGTTCAGGCTCATCACTTTTATCTTCCTAATTATAATTGAATTGCCTGGCTCTTTCCATTGGTACCCAGTTCTGTTTATTACTCTTTTTAAAATGCAAAGTCAGTGAATAGTGTGTTGTTATTTAACCTATTACAAGGTTCAGTGGTTAGAAATCAGGCTTATATTTTTGTTATTGAATTGATATTTTTAACAGCAACTCCCCCCCCCAAATACATGTACTCCAAAATTCAAAATTGGGCAATTCCGTTCCCTGCATTTATTGACAGCACATATAGTTTCATCACTTGCTTCCGAGGAGATAGAAATTGTTAATAAAAGGGGACATATTATCATAGATACAACCTAGAGGCAAAGGCAGTGACCCAAGTATGTGTGTGTATGTGTGTAAATATGTATACCCAAGCACCCACCTATATATGCACACAGAGGGGCAAGGAAGGCGGGAGACAGAGGGAAAAAAAAATCTATGGCTATTGGACAAGATATGCACCAAGATGGTAACGTGACTTTTATAACTGTGAAGAAAATCAGCTCCATGGGAGGCACAAAAGGGAAGGAGGAAGAGAAAGGAGGAGACAGAAGCACAGAGGACTCACCGTGATAAGAAGTCACCCTGATTTCACTTAAGTCATAGAGGCCAGCATGTCCCAAACTTGTTCCCTCTAATTACTCCAGCTACTAGATGGAAAGAGATAAAATACTTTCTGTGAGGCAAGGAGAATTAATGGCCTGCAAACAAAAGTGACACAAATCACAGGCCTTGGCAGGCTTTTGCACTGAAGAAAACAGATAATGTAGAACAAAGAACACCATCAATTGGGCAGCACCAGGGCCCTCGACAGCAGTCAGGACAGGCTGGTATCTGTAGCTTAAACAGGCAGCCAGAGGGGGAGGGAGGCTCACAGGGAAACCTCCTGCATGGTGAGCTGCTCCATGGCTTCCAGATAGCTTTGGACCTCTAGACTGGGGGGAGGTCATTGCAATGACACTACACTCCAGAGGCGTTGTGGGATTCTAAGGACATCCTCTGGGATGTAAGTTCTCCACAAGGGTACTTTCTGAGCTGAGAATTGGGAACACGTGGCTTGAGAGACAATAGGTACAGATGGGGACAGTGGGAGAATATCTAAAACTATAGTCTCCTAGCACTTTCAGGACCACTGCCCTCATAGGCACAGAAGCCCACCATGTCCGGCTTCTCCAGAGTTGCATTGCCGATGTAAAGGAGAAATTGCAGTAGCATTTCAAGAACTAGAAAAGAAAGCTCTCGATCTCCCCGTAGCATAAGGGCTTCTCCCCTTGTTCACTTCCATGTTACCAGGTTCCTTCAGTGGAATGCACGCATGACTGTGAGTGCCCAGCTGGCCACGGCAAGGCGAGGCTCTGGGGAGGCAGGTATTGGAGAGTCCAATCATATACATCCTGCTCTCCCAGTTCAGTTGAGCCAGCACTTCAGCCCAAAGAAACAGGGCTCCTGTGACACTTGAGAAGGGGGCAGAGAGCTAGATGATGTAGAATGCTATCAGCCACCTTTCAGAAAGTTATCTTTTCTCAGCACCACATCAGATGGGAAGTGTGCCTGGGGACTGCAGAGACAGGGCAAAGGGAGGGAGGCCTCTGTCTGATTAAGTGTCTGCTCAGTGCCAGGCACTGCAAATGGAATATCCAGAGTCAACTAAAGGCGAATCTTACCTAGAGAGAATCTACCTCATCCATCACCCATGAGGAGTTTGTACCAAGGATCTAAGCCCAGGAATCAATATTTGACCCATCTTTCTGACTACCCAGGTCAAACTCCTTCTGGGGTGGGGTTGCTGAAACAGTATTCCCTTTAACATCAAAGATCAGGGAAATACTGGACAGGGTATATAAAGTCCTTCCCAAGGTCTCCCAGCTCTCTGCCATCATGGAATGGCAGTGTCCAGCTTCCTGAGTGTGACCCCACACCAGACTCAAGGCCAGTGCTCTGGTGACAGAGAAGCTTGTCCCTGACCCTGGAGAGCCCAGCCAGTGTGGTCAGCTGTGTGGATCCTGCAGAACCAGATTGTTGCCACTTGGAACAAGCCCACACACTCTTTCAGGGTTACTCTGATCTGCCCCCAATCCCAGGGCCTCTTATGTTAGACACACAGGACTCCAGCGTGTGTCTCTAACCGTTGCCTTTCTGCAATGTTGCTATTGGCTGTCCAGGATCTAATGTAGTGCTCAGGTTGGGGGGTTGCAAAGCAAGAGATCTGTATTAGTTTACTGTGGCTGCTATAAAAAGTTCTACCAATTAGGTGGTTTAAACAGCACTAATTGATTGCTTCACAGTTCTGGAGGATAGAAATCTGAACTCAGGCTCAGTGAGAATGGTCCCTTCTGAGGACTCTGAGGAAGAGTCTGTTCCCTGTGCTTCTTTTGGAATCTGGTGTTTTGCTGGTGATCTTTGGTGCTCCTTGGCTTGTAGAAGCACCACCTTGATATCTGCCGTGTCTTCATGTGGCATTTCTCCTATGTGCTGCTCTGTGTCCAAATACCCCCCAAACACATATACATGCTTTTTTTTTTTTTTTAAGGGATGGGGTCTTGTTCTGTGACCCAGGCTGAAGTGCTCTTGTGCAATGATAGCTCATGGCAGTGTCAAACTCCTGGGCTCAAGTGATCCTCTCATCTCAACCTTCTGAGTCGCTGGGTTTTATTATTGTTATTTGTAGAGATGGGCTTCCACTGTGTTGCTCAGGCGGGTCTCCTACCCTAAAGCCGTTCTCCCCTCTCAGCCTCCCAAAGTGCTAGGATTACAGGCATAAGCCACTGTGCCCAGCTCCAAATTGTCTCTTTTTATAAGGACACTGGTCATATTGGAGCAAAAAGCTAGTGGAGTTGCCTCAAATACAAAAGCTAAAAGGACATTTTGACATACCCCAGCCCTGGGAATAGATCTGCTTAGGGCTATAAAGAGAACACCCACAGCCAGTGGGTAAACAAGCATTAAGTTTTATTTTTTCTCTCTTTTTTTTTTTTTTTTTTGTAAAGACAGAGTCTTACTTTGTCACCCTCAGTAGAGTGCCATGGCGTCACACAGCTCACAGCAACCTCCAACTCCTGGGCTTAGGCAATTCTCTTGTCTCAGCCTCCTGAGTAGCTGGGACCACAGGTGCCCGCCACAACATCTGGGTATATTTTGTTGTTGTTGTTGTTGCAGTTTGGCCAGGGTCAGGTTTGAACCCACCGCCCTTGGTATATGGGGCCATGCTCTACTCACTGAGCCACAGGCGCTGCCCAAGTTTTATTTTTTCAATAAAACTATCATTCAGATCTTGAAGGAAAGGCAATAGAAAGTCAGAGAGCAGAAAAGACCAAATTAAAAATCAGGTTTTGTCCTTCTAGTTAAAGCAGGAAATGTGAGAAAGGGCAAGTGATTAGGGGAAGCATTGAGATCACTAACAGTATTTACCCCCATTTGGAAGATGGGGGACGGGGTTGAGGTATAAGGTGAACGTGCTCCACAGCGATCCTTGGGAAACTGGAGAACTTGGAAGCATAAAGGGGGCAGTACTTTGACTTTATAGGTGTTAAACCTCAAGTAGAAGAGAAATCAACTCTTCCTGTGGAAGGTACATCATCCCACCTAGTTAAAGATACTCCAGGCTGCAGCTTATGAAGGAGGTACCCACGTATCTCAGTCTATGCCCTCTTTCTGGGACAGAGCACCCCAGGGACAATTGTTTCTGATATAGTTGTTCAATTTTTAAGCCATACTGGTCAGTTCCTCTTTGAGAAACTGATGTCTACTTCCATCCAAGTTCCCTTGCCCACTGATTCTCCTGTCAATCTACTTCTTCACCCCACCTCCTTCCACACACCCATCTGTTCACTTTTCCGATTTCTCTCACCCAGGCTTGCCTGCATGATCTGGCCCCTTCCTACCTTCCAGTCTCATCCAGGCATCTATCCTTATTCATTACTCTCCAGGACACTATCTTCTTTCAATTCTTCAGACACATCAAGCACCTTCCAACCTCCGGGCCTTTGCTCATCCTGCCTCCACTGCCTGGAATCCTCTGACCACCATAGGTATCTCTTTAACAGATAAACATCTTTCAGACTGCAGATTAAACCTCACTTCCTCAAATGACCTTCCTGACCTCCAGTTTAATGTATATACCTACCTTTTCACTGTCATTAAACACTGTATTTTTTCTTTCATAGCACTCATCACCTTACAAATAAATATATATACACAATAGGAATCTCCATAATTGACCACCTCCCTACATTGACCACCTCCTCAGATTGACTAATTTTCATAGACTGGACATGCACCACATGTACTCAATGGAAGTATCCTTATGTTGACCACCTCCATTTGTTGACCAATTTGTTACAGTCTCTTGGGTGGTCAGTTTATAGAGGTTATAATGGATGGATGGATAGACAGACAAATAATCTGTTAGACTAAATGTCATAAGTGCAAACACTGTGCCTATGTTGAGCACTATTGTATCCCCAGAACTTAGCAAACAGTGGTGGTCAAGAAAATGTGTTGAATGAACAAATGGATGGATATATGTATAAATTCTTCAGTGCATAAATGGATGGATAAGTGGTTGGATGGATTCTTCAATGGAGTAGATAGATGGATGCTTCAGTCAATCAGTAGATAGATATCTGGGTGGAGAGCTAACAGGTCATTACTCTTCCATGGCCTTAATTTTTTCAAATGCAAGTAACATGTCCAGATTGTTTTCTTGGAAGGTAGGAGTAAAAGTGACAGAGGCAGGGAGTCAACTGTGTGAATCTCCACTAACAAGAAGGACAACCAGGCTCTGTTTGGGTGCTTGGACTCCTGCTATGAGAGGGACCTCACTACTACCTCAGTTAGAACCTCAATGTTCTGAATCTAAGTTGGCTCTTTATTATTTCTGCCCATTAGTCCTTGAGGCCACATAATTCCTGTCTGCCATTTCACCTTCCAGAAAATAAAATTTGCTACCTTTGACTTGTCTTGGTCAGGGTCTGGAAGGTGCATGCTTGCCTGCCTTCCTCCTGTGGGTTGGTACCACTCTGGCGGCCAGCAAACAGTAGCACTCTCATCTCTGGCACCAGCAGTCATGGGAACACAGCTGGCTCTGCAGACTCCCGCTGGGTGCACCCTAGTGACAGTTACAAAAATCAGCTTTGATTTGATTTGCAAACTAAGCCGAGTCATTGAGACAAAATAAATCCAGAAGCCCATAAAGCCACTTGCAGAGTTGCTTTGCAGAAGACAGCCACGGTTTTAATCTAGTAAACACTCTCAAAGGATCCCATTAAAACAATCCCCTTGGAGTAGGAGCTGAAAGCTGAACTCCACAATAATGAAGGATGGGATAAAGGACCAGTGCCACCAGCAGTTCTGTCCTACCCAGTGGTGGTGATGGGCTAAAATCATTGTCCCAATGACAATGATAGGCAAGAGACATGGGCTATGGTCTTGTGTAAATAAGGCACTTTATCCAGCACTTCTCTCGTCTCTCCATAATGGATTCTTACTCCTGCAGGTACTGGCAGGGACATTAAATAGCCACTTTCCAGTGAGATGCCCTCATCTTGTAGATGCTAAGACTGGGGCCCAGAGGGAGAGTGATGAGGCCAATGGCCCTTTTATCCACAGGGTAACAGACAGACGACAGGTGATGTGAGAAGCCAAGTGAAATCATCTGTTATCAGCAGGATACAATTCTCTATGGAAGGTTCTGTTTTATACTAAAAAGCTTCTTTGAGAAGTTTCAGAGAATAATGGGAAATGAGAGACGCCTGTATTCAAATCCTACATCTAAAACCTAGCCGTTTGTCCTTGGACAAGCCACTTAAAATCTATGAGTCTATTGCTTCACTTCTAAGCCTGAGGTCATTAATTTTCTCCTGCTAATTATTCAAGAACATAACAGGTGATAAACAATGTGAGTTTCTTCTTTCCTTTCCCTCCTTGATTCTCTGATGTGAGACTTGGAGACCCCAACCTAGTAAGCACAATCTGTCAGTTCACTAAGGAGGAGCCAAAGCCTGGACTGTAGTCACTTCTCATATAAGTCTCCAACCCAGCCATTTATCAAATGCACATAGGCGAACTCAAAAGTGCAGAAACTGAGGACAGGGATGAGGCTGCCTTAGCCGTCAGCACTTGACCTTGTCGTCTGTAGGTCACGTGTTGAGGTGATGTCTTGCCCAGCAGTAATGTATGTTTATTATTGTGCTTGTTTACTTGTTCATTTTCTAGCCTTTGACTTTGGCACTGTCCTTTTTTTTTTATCACCTGCCCAGCAATTTCAGGAGGGACCCAGGACCGCAGCACACCCAAACCTAGCCGTGGCAGCCGGGGTAGGGCCATAATGAAGGATCACTGTGAAAGGGATGACTGTTGTGAGGTGGTCTGTTGTAAATCTCTCGGATGCTGATTGGTCTTTAGAAATCCCATCAGACTTTCAGAGGGGAAAGCTCAGATGTGTGGTTGGAAGGCTGGGGTAGGGCAATGCTGTCCCTCCCTTACCAAGTCTAGTGAGATGAAATTTGTGAGAATTACACAAATGTGACAGGTTCTCTTTGACTGCTGGCCTCCTCTGCTCTCCCCCAGTGTCTCTGAGTTACTAAAATGTCGATGGACTAATCTTCCAGGAGGTTTTGTGAGAAGATGGAAGAATAGAACTGTGTCATATGTATATCCTAGAATAACTGAAAGGTGACCTTTACATATCCGAACCCTTTCTACTACATTTCTTGCTATAACAAATGACACATCTCTCTAGGCTTCTTCTGTTCCTCTGTTTTTCCCCTGTCTCCTACCCTCTAGATAGAGTCAAATTTCTCCAATACACACACACACACACACACACACACACACGCATCTCATCTCCAGACCCTACTCAGGAAGACAAAAGTTTGTGTGATAGAGACCAAAAATACAAAAGCAAAGACCCACTTTTATCTTCAAGCATGTACCCAGGGAGTCCCCGTCCATCCTTCTCAACTAGAAATAAGAAATATCTACTCCAGACCTGAGACACCTGATTTGACCTGAGTTGACATTAGCTCAAATCTGTTATTCCAAAGAAGTTGCATCTTATAAAAGGGAAAAGAGGCCTTTTAAAATCATGAAAGGGGAGCATTTCAGGTAGGTTGGAGACAAGGGTTAGAAATAAAGAGATTAAAGCTGCAATGGAAGTTTTGACCCCATGGATGGGATCTCAATGTTATGTTCGAATAAGGGGAGAAAGCGCTTACAAAAACTAACGCCCATTGTATGCTAATCACAGGGCTGTGTGTACTGATGTGAGGTTGCAATAAGATGATTGAATTAACACCTAGCACATATGGCATACTAAATAAATAGTAGTCATGACTATTACTCAAGAATTGAGACCAAATAGGCTCAGAAGCATTAAGAAAAAAGCTCAAGTTTCCTTAGCATTATAACTCAGATCTGACTGTCCATGGCACCATTTTCAATCTTGTTGACACCATAGACTTGGTGAAATTTTATGCGCCACTGACAGGATCCCCTATATCCTATGTGTTAACCTGTTCTGTCATCTCTTTTCTGGTAAAGATTGATAGTAAAATGCTTAGGGTGTGATGGTCTTTGGCATACCTCCAGCGGTGCCCAACCTAAGTCTTAATATTTGGACTAGAAGGTGAGGTGGATCAAGGAACCCTCAGCTTTCTTCATTTCCACAACATCTTGAGGCTAGCAAACCAAGAAATCAGTTTATCTTCAAGGTTGTCTGCTCCAGGGCCACCTGTAGCCCAGGAGCATCTCTCTACACTCCGCATTCTTTGCTTTAGAAGGAAAAAGGACCCTGACCAAATACCTGAGACATTCAATACTTCTTTGCTCCTTCTTCTTTTCATTAATGATGGACATATATACACAAATACACTGAATAGACCCTGAAACTGTGAAGAGAAAGGGGTTCTCTCCAGTAAAACCAAAAATCCTCCAGTTAATAAGTGATATGGCAGAGGGGCCAGGTGATATAGGAGAAAGCAAGAGGCCACCTCTTCTCTGGCCAGTTTAGTCAGCATAGACTCAGCTTTGCTGCAATAACAATAGCTTATTATCAGAAAGACTTATTTGTTGCTATGCTTCTAAAATATATGTGGTCTTAAAGGATCCCTCAGCTGGGAAGATAATGCACAGAGGTGGTAACTTAAGTCTTAAGTACATTGCTTTGAAGTAACTCATGCCACTTCTGCCTCCCTGACCTTCATGAGAACTAGTCACATGATCAGCCTGACTGCAGGTTGGGACTCTTGTATGCCTGTGAGACAGAGTAGGATGTTGGCAGATACTGGTTGTCTTTACCATGATATATATAAGTAGGACCTTTTTCTATTTCTACTTCCCTTTGTGTTCCAGTGAGATCCATGATCCATCTCATTCTCTGCTGCTGCTCTACCTACTAGAAAAATCTCTTTGCATCTCTGCACCTGTCCAACTGTCCCTCTGTTCCCACTCCTAGTAGCTGAGCATTACTACTCAACAGTTCATGGGTTATAACCCTGGAGGGTAAGATGAGAAGACTCCCACCCCAGGCCTACCAACTGAAGGTTGTAATCATTTTCCCCATTTGATCCTTAAAATACCTTCATTAAATACTTCCTAATACCTCTATTTTATAGGTGGAGAATCTAAAATTCAGAAATGTATGTAATTTTCCAAGGGACACAACTAGTAAGTGAAAAAATACTGAATCAGGGTTTCATGTATTCATGTAGTTTTTAATAGACACTTCCCGAGTGCAACTTGGTATTGATATGTGGTTCCATGTTCCCAGTAAATTAAGAACTTTATCTGGATTGGGGCCATCTTTGATTCAGTGTAGGGAAATGTACTTAACTACTCTGTGTCTCATTTTCCTCATCTATACGTTGATGACAATAACGCCACTTACATCACAGGGCGGATGTAAGAATTTAATGATCTAATGCATCTAAAGTGCTCAGTGCAATGCCTGTCTTATAATGAGCCCTCTGCAAATAGTAGCTCATGGGAGCACCAACCAATAAATATATTAACACAGTACACTAAGGGCAATGATGAAGGCAAATTTAGGATGCCATTGTCCCACAGAGAAGGGAAGCATAAATGAACTCAGAGTTCACGGTCACTGAGACAAGCATTGAAAGAAGAGTGTCAATTATCATGTGGAACGAGGTTAAAGAGTAAAGCAGAAAGGACTTCTGAGCCAAGAGAGTAGATGTGCAAATCACAATGGCAAGAGGCCATGCCTCTGAACTTGAATAGGCCAAGGCAACCCAATGACGGCTAGCAGACCAGTGGGACCAGACACAGTGGAATGGTCAGATGGAACTGAAATGGCAGTCAAGGCCAGGCCACTCAAGACTCAGTGTAGCCCCGTGGTGTGTGAGTATGTGTGTGTGCATATGTGTATACGCATATAAACATTGTCCTGAGATAGCAGAGCCCTTGCAGGTGCTTAAGCAGGCTGCCTTTGAGGGAAAGGACATCCTAGGTGTAGTTTAGAAGATGGATAGGAGGAGTGGGACTGAACAGGAGAAGTCTGCTGAACACAACAGTCATGAGTCTGCCGGAGGAGGCCAGGTGGGAATACATGAGTCATCTCTTCCCTCCAGCCTTCTGTTTCTTCCTCTGACACGTGAGCTCAGTAGTCCTTGTCTTGTCTTCTCAGAGTATTGGGAGGGGAGAAAAAGATTTTAAAACATAGCTATTTAGAACAGGAGTTAGCAAACTCTTCTGTAAAAGGCCAGATAGTAAATATTTTCAGCTTTGCAGGCCTTATGGTCTCTGTCACCACGATGAAACTTTGTCACTGTAGCTCAGAAGCAACCGTACGTGGAAGACTACATATCAGGATGCGTGCAGCTGTGTTCCAATAAAACTTCGTTTATGGACACTGAAATTTGCATTTTATATAATTTCCATGTGTCACCAAATATTACTCTTCTTCTTTTTCCCCCAACCATTAAAAAGCATAATAAACATTCTTAGCTCATAGCCACACAGAAAACAGGGAGTGTGGGGCCAGATTTGGCCCATGCGTCATAGTTTGCTAACCCCTGATTTAGAATGTGCTTTAAAAATAGTGAAGCTCCCCATATTTTTAAGGGGGATGTATTATGACTACTGTGGTGGTTAAGTTTTATGATTTTTTTTTTTTGGCTGCTGATCAAGTTGCCATCTGTGTTGTTTTCGAAATTATGTATTTCCTATTTATCGGGTGGTCTGGAATGCCCTGCCTCTCTCTCCATATTGCGTAACAACTTTCTGCAGTTTTGTTGATGGATCAATAGAGAACGGTGCAGTCTTTGACCAAGCCTAAAACATCTCTCAACCTTTTGTATGATTTTCTTTAGAGGGGCAAGTGGTGGGTTTGAAAGGGCAGGAACATCAAAGCCAAAGTGAAGCTTCAATATAGTTTTGTGACCTTGAGCAAGTTATATAAATTCTCTGATTCGCCACTTCATGCATTCATGCATTCATTAATCAGATATTCACTGAGTGCCTACTATGTGCCATACAACATAAGGCCACAGAAGCACTCTAGAAAATAAGACCCAGTGGCTGCCTTCAGGGAGACTCCAGAATTAAGGGGAGGGCATCCATATAAAAGTGTGCGTCTGTGAGTGAGAAAGGAAGACCAGGCCATTACAGGAAGACAAAAGATGGGCATCTGGCCAAGGTTCAGTTAGCTGCCAAAGACTCTCTAGCAGGGGTGTCCAACCTTGTTTTTTTCTTCCTTATATTGGAAGAAGAAGAGTTAGTTGTCTTGGGCTGCACATCAAATCCACAAACACCAACAAACAAAAGCCAATGAGCAAAAATGGTCCATGTGTAATTTTTGCAATATCCAACACCATAGATCAGCAAAATAATCTACATGCAGGTTGGACACCCCTGCTAGGGGGAAGGGTTCTAAACCAGCACATGAAGGGTGAGCAGCTGTCAGCCAGGTGAAGGAGCAGGAAAGATTAAGTTCTGTGTAAAATGCTTCACCCAGTGAGCCTTGCAGACTGGAAAGTAGGGCTGTTGATCATGGGAAACTGTTTATCATAATTTCCACTGTTAAACAAGGACAGAGCAGAGGGTGGGTGAATAGAGAGAAGAGGCCAGAGGGCAGTCAGGGAGCTTATCCTGGAGGGTCTCTGAGCTGGCTGCAGGGAAGGAGGTTGATATTTATCTTGGGGACAGTAGGGGCACTGATGGATTTCAGCCAGATGGTAGAGGGCAGATTGAGGGGGAGTTGAGACTGGAGTCAGGAAGACCAGAGCAAGCTCCCCAAATAACCAGATGTAGCACAGGGTGGCTTGAACTGAGCAAGAATTAAAGAAAAGGGGCACCTTCAGGAGCTGTTCTGGGGTAAAATTAACAAGGTATGGTGATTGATCATAAGTGGGAAGTCAGAATAAAAGGTCAGTGGTCACCACAGTTTCCTAGACTACGTGGGTGGCGGCACCAAGAAAAAGAAAACTGGGGAAAGAGATTTGGGTGGAGAAATGACATATTCATTTGTAATAATACTGACCCTTCTGGGTTCTTCTGAGTCTCAGAAACATTAGACGTGAGGCACCAGCAAGAGTACCTGGCATGTTGTGGGTGCTCCGTAAAAGGTGACTCTGATACTTGTTTCCTTTTGATGAGTCTGTTTCAGGCCTTGTTTTGTTAAATCACAATGTTCTTTTGCTGTTTAGCGTGAGCTCTTCAGAGCCACAAGAATTGCAGTTTTGTTCACCGTACCGCACGTTTTCATGTGTGTTTCTTTCTCTCCTTCTCTTCTGCATGCTGCCTGGGGACTGGCTTCCTTGTGGTCAGCACCAATGGGCAGCGCCCAGGTGACCCTGGGGACTCCACTCTGCCTCCTCACCACAGGTGATCACCAGAGCCCTGGGCGGGCGGGAGGGGAGTGAGAGTGGCCCATGCTCAGTGGGTCCTCCAGGCCAGATGCACCAGAGAGGAACCACATTCCCTCCACCTCACCCCCCATCCACCCACTTACCTATCCTCACATCCACATCCACCTATCTCTCTATCAGCCTCTCACCCATCCATCCACCCTTTCATCCATCAATCCCCCCAATCCATCCATCCATCTATCCATCCATCCCTCTATCCACTCATCCATTCATCCACCCCTCTATCTACTCACCCATCCACCAATCCATCCATCCCTCTATTGACCCATCCATCTACCTACCACCCCATTCATCTGTCTATCTGCTCATCCATCTACCCACCACCCCATTTACCCCTCTATCTACTCACTCATCCACCCACCAACCCATCCATCCCTCTATCTACTCATCTATCTACCCATCCATCCATCTCTCTATCTATTCATTCATCTACCCACCACCCCATTTATCCCTCAATCTACTCATCTATCCACCCACCAACCCATCTATCCCTCTGTTTACTCACCCATCCACCAATCCATCCATCCCCCTATCTACTCATCCATCCACCTACCAACCCATCTATCCCTCTGTCTACTCACCCATCCATCCCTCTATCTACTCATCTATCTACCCATCCATCTATCCCTCTGTCTACTCATTCCTCTTCCCACCATCCCATTTATCCCTCAATCTACTAATCCATCCATCCATCTACCCATCCATCCACCACTCTATCTACTCATCCATCCATCCATCCCTTCTGCTAACATGTACTAAATATCTACTATGTGCCAGGCACTGTTCTAGGCACTGAAAGATACAATAATGACAAAAGAAGACAAGTTTCTTTACTATTTAAGGAAAGGAAATACCCATTGGTCAAAAAAACTACACAAATAAAGTGTAAGATGGGAGTAGTGCTACAAAGGAGAGGTGTGTAGTGTTCAAAATAAACACACACACGGGAGCCAAGGGAGTGCTCACAGGGGAAGTGACAAATGAGGTTGGGGAGAAGTTGACCTACCAAGTAGGTCATTAGGAAATGAGTTCTGGCTATGATCTTGGGTCTTCCATGTATCCTGATAGGTTCCAAGACCATGCTCAGCCCCCCTTTCCTATCTGTTACGTAGCATAACAATGTTTACCTCTTAGGGGCACTATGTGCATTGTAGATTCCACACAGGCAAAGTCCTCTGCTCTTGTGTTCTAGTCTGAACTAGATACCAGATGTCAAAGGTGCTGCTACGGGTAGCAGCACCTAGTCTAGAGAAAGTATTTATTTGAATAAATTTCCTCAAAGAAAGGTGCCATTCTGAAAAGGACACCCAGCCCACCCATGTCAGAGGCTGCTGCCCATTGTGGGGCCCAAAAGACAAAAGACAATCTGCTAACCTAGAGATATTTTATTTGCAGAGGCCGTTTCTTGTCAATGGGAAGTTTCTGGGAGGTTTCAAGTGTTTCACTGTCAACCCTCCCAAAGTCCTTGCCCATGTAGTGGCCTCCTCTACTAATCCCTGAGTGGTCAGTTTGTCCTGGTGGGAAAAAGGGTACAGTGGACAGTAGTGGTATGAGTCTGGCTATCCACACCTCTGTGCCTGTCCACCACCTTTCCCAAACTCAGGAACATCACAACTGGTGGATGTCTTAGGCTGGGTTCCCTGGACACTGAGCTTGAGGTGAGGACTCTTGTGCAGCTTCTTCATTGAGGAGTGTTCTTAGGAGAAAGAGAGGGTGGGAGATGGGATGGGGCAGGGGCAAAGCTAAGGAAGGGGGTGCAGACCTGCATCCACCTGAGCCCAGGGGGGACAGGGGAGGTCTGGAGTATGAGGTGTACCACAGAGTTGGTCCCACCTGGAGGCAGCAGGGCCGGCATTTGTACCATGGTGTTGGTCAGTTGTGTGCTGGGAACTGCTATGGGGGTGCATGACTTCCTGAGGAAGGGATTCCCCTTTACCTGACGGGACTTCTCCAAGGAAGGAGGCACCTGTGAGCCATTTGCCACCTGCGTGCCCTGCAGCTGGAGAGTAGGTACCCTTCCCAGTAAAGAAGATCCAGGCAGAGCCTCAAGGGCATCCTCTATGCCCAGGTTTGTCCCTACCCTTGTGCTGCCAGGGACCACCTTAGTGCAATGTACCACTACCAGGACCTTGGGAATTTCATCCCAGCCACTCCTCGTCATATAGCCTTAAGCAAGTTACATAGCCTTATTGTCATCTGCAGCAGTAATTATCACACTCTACAATAGAGTCCTTCTGCAGATGAAGTTAGATAACCCTAGAGAGTGTCCTGTCTAGTAGGAGCACATAGTAGGTCTTCAGCAAGTTCCTATCCCAACCCTATCATGGGCCCACCAGCCTCAGCCTTCCCCAGGGAGGCCGGGACTACAGATGGATTTGTGGTAGACAGAGAGCAGTGACTCTTAGCGCTGGGCCTACCCCCAATTTGCAGAGAAACAATAAAGTGTGTGTGAGCCACTGCATTTCTGCTGGGCCATTGTTCTCGGGGCTCTATTCAAGTCAGAGCAGTCAGATAATGTTTCCTTTAAACACAGCCAATCCCATATCAGGCGCTTTTGTTCTTACCTCTTGCCTTCCGAGGCGTCTGAATGTTCCTCGTCTGACAGGTTTATTTCACTGTGTTCCATTTATTTCTGCAGGTTTCTCAGCCTCATTTGACGGGTGAGGGACCTGTGAGAGTGTCACTTTGAGCGAGGCTGTCCCTTTCAAGGGGTGTTTTGTTAATGTTCATCCCCTGGTAGCAATAGAGGCTGATGTGAAAAATAAGCAGCGGGTCTGAGTGATGGGGATATTAGACATGAAGCCTCTTTCCATATCAGCAGCGACTCAGAGAACTGCAGAACCACATAATGTGGCAGGGACAGGCTGGCATTCAGGGTGAGCTGAGGCTAAGTTCAGCTGTAAGCTCTGCCTCCTCCTGGCCTGGTGGTCCCTGGTAAGTTATTTCTCTTCTCCGTACGCCATTATCTTCATCTGGAGATAGCTGGTAAAATAATACCCCTGGTCACAGTTAATCACGAGAATTCAGAGTGATAACAGCCTTTATTTTATTTCTTTGTCCAGCTAACTCCAACTAGCTGCTCAGGGCTCTGCAATTTATTGCCCTATCCTTCAAGGAATTCACACCTTATTTTTTTTTAGTGCAAAGATAAGTTTATTTTCTACATTAGGACGATGACCTAATTTATGAATTAATATGTTATTTTTTTATTCTCTCGTGGAGAGAGATATATCTTGAAATTTCAGATTAATACAAAGGTATAGGCTCGGCGCCTATAGCTCAACCACCTAAGGTGCCAGCCACGTACACCCAAGGTGGTGGGTTTGAATCCCCAGCCCGGACCTGCCAAACAACAATGACGGCTGCAACCAAAAAATAGCCGGGCGTTGTGGCGGGTGCCTGTGGTCCCAGCTACTTGGGAGGCGGAGGCAAGAGACTTGCTTGAGCCCAGGAGTTGGAGGTTGCTG
>CAUYTI010137293.1:0-34485 GCA_963575145.1 Galago senegalensis | reverse complement strand
TCCTCTCTCTCTCTCTCTCTCTCTCTCTCTGTCTGTCTCTTTCTTGCTCTCTCTTTCTCCCCCCTCTCTCTCTGTCTCATATTCTCTGTGTGTGTGTGTCTCTCTCTCCCGGCCCTCCTCTCTCTCTCTCTCTCTCTCTGTCTCTCTCTCTCTCTGTCTCTCTCTTGCTCTCTCTTTCTCCCCCCTCTCTCTGTGTCTCATATTCTCTGTGTGTGTGTGTCTCTCTCTCCCGGCCCTCCCTCCTCTCTCTCTCTCTCTCTCTCTCTCTGTCTCTCTCTCTGTCTCTCTCTTGCTCTCTCTTTCTCCCCCCCCCGTCTCATATTCTCTGTGTGTGTGTCTCTCTCTCCCGGCCCTCCCTCCTCTCTCTCTCTCTGTCTCTCTCTTGCTCTCTCTTTCTCCCTCCTCTCTTGCTCTCTCTGCCCCTTTTTCTTCTTATTGATCTTCTTCACTTCTGCTCTCACATGAATCACGAACACCCTTCGGTGGAACCTAGTTTTGGGTCTATCTCTGGAGGTTCCTCTTTTTTAGGCTTTTCCCCTTTCTTCCTGTAAGGTAGTCTTTAAAGCCCTGCATATTATCCTGTTGTGTGACTGCAGGTAACACCCCAAACCTCTCTTTTAAAACCTCATTAATACTTCAGTTTTCTCTCCACAAGGACAATATTTTCTTGCAATATGTTCTGAGGTTGGAGAATAATGTGTGTGGAGCACCCAGCATGGCGCCTTAGTGTAGGTGAGCTCTCCATACAAGGGGTCACCAGGAGCTTTATCATCTAAAATCATCTGACACATAAACATGTATTCACAAAAATCCTGGATGTAGGAAACCATCAAGTTACCTCCAATGTGTATAATAATCAAGTTAGCCAGATATTCTGTTTAGAAACTAGCTTTGTATAATTAACAAAATAATTCATTGTGGAACTATGCCATAAATGGGGAAAACCCACCTATCTGCATCCCAGTATTTGTGGTAAACTCCTGACAACGTCCCAGCTTTCAGAGGAGTCAGGGCTCTTCTGAAGCTCTTCAGAGAGTCTTCTTCAGGGCTCAGACTCCGGAGCCTGTCTGCTCAGGTTTGAAGCCTAATCCCAGGGCTTAAACTTGAGCAAAATGACTGTTCTGTCCCTCAGCATCTCATCCACAAAGGCGTCACCCTAGTGGGGTGGTTTTGAGTGCAGAGTGGCTCCATCTGATGAAGTCATGTGAAGTGCAGAGTGCAGAGCGGGGCGCGTATGTGGGGACAGTGCTGTGCCCTGTCGTTACTATCTCTGCTCAAAAGACCCCCAAGCAGCGGTGCCTCCAGGGCAGTGGTGGGCAGTTGTGCATAGAGCCCAGTTGTACATTTCCTTCTATTTCACACGGGGACCCAGCAAAAGCGGCAGGGTGGTTGCAGACCTCTGACTCCCTGCCTCTAATCTTCCTCTCTAGAATCACAGGGAAATCAAGCAGGAATGTAAGAGAGAGAAGGCTGCAATTCCAAAATGCCATCCCAGCCCAAAGTCCATAAACCATGAGAGTTCTCTGCCTGTGGTTGACCTGCCCTCAAGGGTTCGGGGTCCCACCCTGGGGTGAGCAGACTGGGGCCTGCCCAAGAGCACCTGGCTGAGGGAGGAAGTGGCTATGAACGTTCCCTGTAATCAGCTAATGCAGATGCTCTCTATACACCTGCAGCCGATGGGAGAAAGAGGGGCCTGAGAGAACGGGACAGCCCCGCTGACCTAATCTGAACTCAAGGAGACAGTGACCATGTATCTTACAACACACACATGCATGCAGTTCCATCACTAAGTGTGACTCAGAATTTGTAGTAAGTGTAGCAAATGGTAATAAGTTAAGCAAAGATATTTGAATACCAAAGGCTGCATGCCATAAAGAATTAGAGTTAAAAATAAATAAATAAATCAGTGAAGTTGAGGAGAGTGCAGACATTGGGGCGGAGGGCTTGAACCTTCCAGGAAAGAGGCATTCATTTGGTTAATGTCCATGAATTGATCATAAAAATAAATTGTGTGAAGCAATTGGCATAAATATTAGAAAATCCATTGTGTGTTAGATCCAATATGGCCTATGCTTTGAAACCCCTACAGTTACCCAGGAAAATAATCCCCAAATTCCTTTTTTCAGGAGGAAGAAATTTCAAAAGCCATAATAGAGACTAAGGGGCATTAACAACTTCTGCCCGGCACAGAAAGGGATTCAGCGCCTTCTACACCACACCTGTCTCTCAGAAATAGTTTCTGTGAGTGCCTTTTTCATATACAATAGTTCTTGAAAATAGCTACGTTAAATAATTGCCAAATATTTTTAACTTACCATCTTCTTTATGTGAACAGTGAGAATGGAAGTTCATTATTAGCCAGGTGGATATCTCAGTGGCTACTTAACAAAATAGTACCAGTTCCTCAAAGATCATAGCAGGATTACGGTTGTACATTAGTTACAACTCTCAGCCTCCTGTGATTTTCGGTGATATTTCCAAAGTATTCTCATAAAGTAATATGCAGTAAATGCTATTACACTGCAGTACAATTTGAAGTATAAGACTTCAGGCAAAACAAGAATTCTGCCTGGAATATCTATGCAAATTCTTAAAATAGTAGTCTCTCAACTCTCGGCAAGAAAACATATGTCTTAGGAGCTTCTGACTCCTAATAATCAACCAATATATTTCCAAGGTTTTTAATTCAATCCTCTTGACAGGTCTATGCTTTTTTTTTAAACCCAAGAAATGAAACGTAAGTGATTAAATAGTTTTCAATGACAACAAAGCCCCATTATTCTGCGAGTGTGTGTGTTCGCATTTACATGTAAAAGAGAAAGAAATAAAGGTGTGTGCAGCTCACTTTAAGGAAAGAAGCAACTTCGGCTAACAATTAGCCCTTGACAGTTTCTGTTCTAGTGGAGAGATAGATCACAAGTTGGAAAAAATGATGAAAATAATTTATAGTCCTAGTTCTAAATTCCCACATTTCCCAGTCTGCTTGTAAGACTAACAAGGGAGAATGTTTGTGACGGTTAATCATTATTCAAGTACCAGATCATTACAGAGAAATGTTTATGAAAAATGAACACCATGAGGGCTTCACACATTGCCTCTAGCAAGAATATTTATTAGCAGCTAGGTAGAGGGGAAAGCGTTTGATAATGCATCCAATACCCTCTAGCATACAAAAGAACAACGGGATGTGTTTTCTTAGGTATTGAGCTGAATACATCCTAATTTTTGAAATTACTCTTGTAAATATTATTTCTACAAATGGTATTCTTCTTTTAATGGCTTAAAATAGAATGGCAGCTAAGAAATATAAATAAAGAATAATTATTAGAAAATATGGATATAAATAAATTTCATATATAGATGACCACCTATGGGCTGACAAATTCTTTATTTACAACCCTGACTATCAGCAGTTGGAAACATTCTTGAAGTATGCAAATATATGTGATTTCCAGATAACATCATTTGCTTCTGAAACCCATTTTTAGAAGCATTTTTGATGTAAATAGTGTTGTTTTTTGTTTGTTTGGTCCTCAGGGAAGATTAAAAGGGGAAGTGGCCTTGTAACTTCATTACCTAAACTAGGAACAACTATCTGGACTAATAATTTGAAGGATAAATATTTCTTCAGAAAGCTAAAATGATACCCCAACTTCCTAGCAATTTGTCCTGAGACAATAAAGTTACTTAGTGAGAACCTGCAGAATCTGGAAAAATGAGCAGTGGTCAGACCTGATGTTTTCCCTCTTGAAGACTCAAAGTCTTTATCAGGCCCTTGACAGAAGCTGGTGAGCAAAGCAGTTAAAGTTCTTGAAGAAAGTGCATGTTACAAATAGTTGGCATTTCTTGTCAACAGAAAGTTACTAGCTGTGAGCGCTGAGGGCAAGCCTGACTCTTGTATGGCCTAAATAAAGGACTGAGCGTCTTTGTGTAGACATTGGCTGCAGAGACCTGCGGAGAAAACCAAAGTCTTTCACTGGAAAGAAGCTCACTGGTCTGTTCTTACGCCTGAATAAGTACTAGGTTGAAGGACGGAGTTCCAAGTGATATTCATGGCAGCCATGAAAACCTGACAAAGTAAAAAGGTACATATATATACACATATACACAGGTACATATACACGCACATATACACAGATACATATACACACATACACAGGTACATGTACACACACACATACACAGGTACATATACACGCACACATACACAGGTACATATACACGCACACACAGGTACATGTACACACACACATACATACACAGGTACATATACATGCACACATACACAGGTACATATACACACACATACACAGGTACATATACACACACACATACATACACAGATACATATACACACACATACACAGGTACATATACACACACATACACAGGTACATATACACACACACATACACAGATACATATACACACACATATACAGGTACATATACACACACACATACACAGGTACATGTACATACACACATACACAGGTACATATACACGCACACATACATACACAGATACATATACACACATATACACAGGTACATATACACACACATACACGGGTACATATACAGGCACACATACACAGGTACGCGTACACACACGTACATATACACGCACATACACAGGTACATGTACACACACATACATAGACACCTTTGCACACACACATACACAGATACATATACACAGAGATACATATATACTCATACATGCACAGATACACAGATACATATACACACACACAGACACATATATACTCATACATGCCCAGATGCATATACACACACACACAAACATATACAAATATATCAACCCCATACACTTACATAAATATGTCTCTATATACACACACATAAACAAATCAACCCCATACACTTATACAAATGTGTCTCTATATAGTCTCATTTATAAATACATGCTTCTTTTACAAAACTTCAGATAATGTGGATATGTATATATCATGCTTGTATGTGAGTGCAAGAAAATAAGCTGGTCCTGTAACCCCCAAACCCAGTGATAACCAGTGTTAAGAGACTCTCCCCTCATTAAAAATATTATAAGTGAGCTTTTCCGTCATATGGGGTTGTAGTTGTTTATCTATTGGGTTCACATTAGTACTGAGCACCCTGGATGCTTGCTTTCCCATTCTGGTGACACTTTACAAGGAGAATGTTCTTCATCGCCATCCAGAATAACACAAAGCATGTAAACTCCACTTTTGTGGTTGAATTGTATTCCATGGCATACATATGCCACCGTTTATTAATCCATTCAGGAGTTGATGGGCACTTGGGCTGATTCCACATCATGGCGATTGTGAACTGAGCTGCGATGAACATTCTAGTGTAAATGTCCTTGAGGTAAAATAATTTTTTTTTCTTCTAGGTATATACCTACTAACAGGATTACAGGATTAAATGGAAGGTGTACTTTTATCTCTTTGAGTATTCTCCATACTTCTTTCCATAGAGGCTGCAAATTCAAGTAGGGGGGTAGGGAGGAGGGAGCAGGAGGCAGAGAGGAGGAGGGGGGATTGGTGTGCTTTCCCATAATGGGCACAAAGTAGGGGTCTACAGCACACCCCATGGGTGAGGGGCCCAGCCACAACTTGGACTATACTAACAAATGCAAACAACGTCACCTGATCATTTGTATCTTCATATGAATCTGAAATTTTTTTAAATTATGAACAAAGCTATTGCTTATGAAATACTGCATGTCATGATAATGTTATAAGCTCTGTTTCATGTACTTAGAAATTCTTCCAAATAGTCACTCAAGTTATATGTGCAGTATGAGATCACATGAATTTACCACATTTCGTGACTCCACCTCTGGCTGGATAGTTTTTCTTGATATTAAAATGAATAATTTCACAGCAAACATCTTAGGAGGTAATTTATGTTCTCAATTTGAAAATATGTCTTGTGTTGAGCCTTACAAGTAAAATCTCTGAGTCAAAATGTATTGAAAATGTTGAGGCTTTTAATAGGCATTGCAAAATTATTTTCAGGAATGAGCAATTTGTGCTGTGTCCAGAAGTGTATCAGCATGCCTGTTTTTCTAAGACTCCAACACTGAGACTTTTTCCCGAAAGATGTATGGTTTATCTCCTACCAAGACAAAATTTACCAATTAGTTATGGCTTTAGAAAACAGTCTCTGCAGAATTATAAAGTTGATAAAACTTTCTATGCTCAGACTGGGGGGATGGAAAAACTGCAGAATGCATTTCCAAGATAAATCTCTGGAGAAGCCTGCTGAGTGGAAACATCTCTCCTGCTTCCAAGCATCTCACTGCTTGACTTACAGCTCCAGCTCGCAGAGGCGAGGGTGAGGGGGGCCAGCTCTGCTTTCTGTACTGGCTGGTTTCTGTTCAGCCAGTGCTGAGCCCAATCGTGGCCGCTTGGGATGGCCCCTTAATAGGAGGCTGGGAATGGGGACAATTTATCAGAAAATGTGCCAATGAAAAGGAAGTCCATCTTTCTGTAAGTATGGCTGAAAAGCATGCATCTGTGTTTAAAAAAAAAAAAAGCAATGAAAGGACAGGGAGAACCATGATCACAGGAGTGGTTTTAAACTTTAAGAAACAATTCTACTAAAAAACAACATGGTAATGAATGTGGGACTGGGCTCCACATTGCCATTGACCGTGCTTCATGTTACAGGGTACAGAAACTACTCCCCATGTATGGAATGCTAAGCTCACACCCAAGACAGTCAAAACCTCCATAATTCAACATCCCACACTATTTTCTGGTTGTACCAAAAAATAAACAACCAGTGAACGATTTCACCTCTTAAAAAAAAAAAAGCATTTATACTTAAAAAAAATGGGATGAGGTGAGATTTCCTCCTTAAAAATGTCTCTGGAGCTACTCAAAAACTTGCATTTACAAAACAGTGGATAAAAATATTCCTCTGGATTGTACAAGAAGAGAGCCAGGGACCCCTGATGAGACGTGGGGGATGATACAGATTAGACTTGGCCTCATCAGAGGCTGGGCTCCCCTCAGTTCTAGTTTCTCCCTTCGCTGCAGGTGAATTTTTTTTTTAAATTAAGTCAAATACACATAGGTCATGAATACACTGATGCATATGTGGGGTACATGTGCTCACTTTTTAATACAATCTAACATGGTTATATTAAACCTATCAACATAGCTTTCACCTCCTCTACTTGGTTACTGAGCCAAAACATCCATGTTCCACATTTCACAGGTTTGACTTGTACCCTTGTCTTTAGTTTCTTGGTTAGCCACTTGGGCCTGCTTTCCTCTTGCTCCTCTTCCCCCTTCGGTTTGCACGTTTTTGTCTGAAGATTTATCCTTAGCCGATGCCTTTTGGCTTTGTTTCCACTTTCGCAGGAGCAGGTTCAGTTGACAACCTGCCAGTCTCCCCTTGGGTTCTTCCTTCCCTGCAACTCCCCCAGAGCTGGCGGGCCACACCCAGAGCCTGCAGGTCTCGCCCAGAGCCTGCGGGCCACGCCCAGAGCTGGCAGGCCACACCCAGAGCCTGAGGGCCTCGCCCAGAGCCGGCCTAGCAAGCCCAGAGCCAGCAGGCCACGCCCAGAGCCTGCGGACCACGCCCAGAGATGGCAGGCCACACCCAGAGCCAGCAGGCCACGCCCAGAGGTGGCAGACCACGCCCAGAGCCAGCAGGCCACGCCCAGAGCCTTCGCCAAGCCGCTGCTGGCAGCTGCCGCTCCTCTACCACCCAAGCTTACCCACCCTCCAGTTCTTAAAATGGTATTATAACCAGTGTTCCGAAAGAATATTAAAATTCTGGAATCTTTACCTGTTTAGTACTTTGACACTCAACTACTTCCACTCTAAAATACCAAAAACTAATTATTAGACTAAGAAATGCACCAAATACTTTTGAAATTTTCCTAGTTGTGGTCTCAAGTGAGAATAATAACGTGGCGATGATAAATAGAAGACTTTTCACTAAATATTTCTTATCTCTGTGTAGCACATTAGTCAGAGGATTGTCATTGTTAAGAATAAAGCTGCTTAGTGGGTGGCGCCTGTGGCTTCAAAGACAGCACGTGGGACTGCGGTGAGAAACCAGTAAGGACACAGCCGAGGGACAGCAGCAGGCCTCTTCCTGGCTCTGGACATAGATAATAATGTCCACTGGTCGGATGTGTCTGAAAAACACGTGAAGACGTCCTGGTTTTAACAGTTCTTACTGAAGAAACTACAATCGTACATATAGAGCAATTGAGACATCATCACTTTGAAAAGTAACCTACTAAATTTGGGTGCCTATCTTTTAATATTATCTATACACTTTCATTGACTCTACCAAAAACCTTGATCTGAAATATACTATTTTTATTTTTTTTAAGAAAACCAAAACCAAATAATTCAAAATGGATTATTCATTTAATAGCTATCAACAAGCTCTTTTATCAATTCTGTCAAGAAAAAGAGAAAGTGTGCTCTGTCCCTTGCCTGTTTTTCTGACAGCCACTGTATAAACAACAAATCTTTGACACTCACGTAATGTGACATAGAAGACTTTTTCCTTAAAAATGACAGTTTGTTCACAATGTGTCAGCACGCATATATATATTTTTTTTTCTTTTTTTTGAGCCGGAGTTTCACTATGTCACCCTTGGTAGAGTGCTGTGGTGTCACAGCTCACAGCAACCTCAAACTCTTGGGCTTAAGTGATTCTCTTGCCTCAACTTCCCAAGTGGCTGGGACTAGAGGCACCTGCCACAACACCTAGATTTTTTTCTTGTTGTAGTTGTTATAGTTGTTTAGCAGGCCCAGGCCAGGATCAACCACCAGCCCTATATGTGGCCGGTGCCCAAATCACTGAGCTACAGGCACTGAGCCAGCAGGCATACATTGAAGTCAGTCCCCCTTATCCAGAAATTAGCATAACGTACACCTGCTTTGGTGATTTTTTACAGTTATTTGAGATTGTTTAAGATGCTAAAAGCTCATGAAGAATTTTAATATACTTCCGAACACAGAGGATTAAACTCCCTAGACTGTTTATCCTTGACGTGAAAAATGTTGCCTTCAATCAACAGCTGACCTGTCTCTCATTATTTATTCATTTCCTTCTACCACTTTATAGAAAACTTTTTCTGGAAGTTACCTGATTATAATAGAGATGTCAACTCCGAAGATCAAAAGCAGTGAATGTCCACACATTAGCTGAACCCAGTAAAATTCATCATGTTTCAGTTGATTATGCTTTTAAGACAAAATATTAATTTATAAAAGGTTATCTTCTTTTATTATACTCATAGGTAATAGTCATATTACCACTAATAATAATAACTAACCTCCCTTGAGCTTTTGCTAAGTCAAGCGACATCCTGAGTGTCACACATGAGTTAGTTCATTGAATCCTCAGAATTACTCTCTAAGGGCCGTAATGTACTATCTACATTTTACACGTGAAGAAACTAAGGGATATTTGATTTCCACAATTTTTTTGTTGTATACCTAGGTAGAGGCTTCTGAACATTCTTAAGGAGAAGCAGGTGTGATGATGGACCATCTACCAAGGTCAAATGGATGGGAGCTCCTTGCATCCCACTCCCAGGGATCAAGTTGGGGCTCTGGTCCCTGTGCAAGCATTGGGCCAGGAAGAAGGGGAGGGTCTGTAACACATACGTTCTCAAGATTCCATGAAAAAATTTTATTTGTGTTCTTTGTGACAGGATGACTCCTAATGACATTATTTTATGCAAATATTATTCTTATTTCATTTAGATGATGGATTTTACTGGGACATTGATGATTTCTTTTTCTTTTTCTTTTTTTGGCAATTTCTTCTCAATTTAATTATGCTGTCTTCTTTTAATCTTGTTTTTATATGTTTGACTTGGTGCATTATTTAAAATTCAGAAGCCCAGGCTGGTCTCTCCACAGGCAGGTCTGAGCATATCATGCCTGAGTCTGGTGTGAGGGTCCTACACCCATATCTGACTATAGGGCCACCCTGAGACCAGGTCCTGCACCTATCTGGGCAGGAGTCACACTGCTTCTGTCTCCAGGTGCTTGAAGACATCCCCTGATCTACTTGGAACACTCGATGCCCCTCTACATCTAGACTGGCCTTGCTCTGTTACTGAGCACCCAAGTGGGCCCAGCACCTGCTGTGCACAGCAGCTGAACCACCTAAGAACTGGAGTACTGAGAACATTAAGAACACTTGTATTGCCAGTCTGCAGGCAAGGAGTTAGGAAAAGTGTTAGGAGACACTCAGCTGGGTCATGCTTTATATTATAGGGTAATGAGGTGTGATCTGATTGGATCCTCCCATGGGGTGACTCTAGCACTCATTCTGATTGGATCCTGGCAAGGGGTGATGCCATGGCTCAATCTGATTGGATCTTGCCATGGGGTGATTCCAGGGCTGTATGTGATTGGATCATAGATTCTGTCCTCCTGTCCAGGTCTTAATTCAGGCTACATACATTGATGTGGCTGCCCAGTGGCCCAGGAGCCAGGAGCCGATCTAAAGTCACACCCTACAGTAAGGAGAATGACTCCAACGAAAAGCAGCCGTAAACCCACAGCCTCCAGATTAGCTCCAGAAAGACCCTGAAATGAGTCTGTCATGCCTTGTGTTTAATATGAAAAGGGGAGAGAATTAGAGTCACGTTGTCCAGTAAGCACGTCTCTGAACACTGGTGAGTCATTCCACTCCAGCGTTTCTGTCTACAGCGTCATCATAGTTTAATACTGAAACATGACTGCTCATCGTGTATTTTGAACACTATTAAATATTTCTGTGAGGATTCTGAGGAGGAAATATCACATCAGATATCTACATGCTATTTCTGCAGCAAATCATCTGTGTGTATCTATCTACATTTCAATGTATTTCTCCTACGCAATGCTGCCTGATTAATTTCATTTATGAGAAAAACTATGGAGAATTTGGCCAGGGTTAACTCTATCCCAACACTGCCTGAAGTGGCCAAACCTGGTCTCATTTTCTAAGGGACTAAGTCATTCTTCTTCTTACGATAACCATTATTTTTGAGACAGAGTCTCACTCTGTTGCCCAGGCTTGAGTGTCATGGTGTCATCATATCTCACAGAAACCTCAAACTCTTGGGCTCAAGCGACCCTCCCGCCTCAGCTTCCCAAGGAGCTGGGAAGACAGGTGAAGCATGAATATAATAGAAAGCCAAATGTAGAAAATTTAACAATGATAGATTTAAAAATAAATAGTATAATGACATTTTAAAATATTCTTGGTACTGCATTTCTGCAGCTTTTACAAGTGTGATATTTTTGTAAGCCCAGCCAATTTCTTCTCAGGGGAATAAGGAAGTTCTAGTTTTCCCAGATTGAAAACCATCTTTATAAAATTGAAATGTGCAAAAGTCAGAGGCTGCCTGTCTTTCACCCTTTACTTCATTTGTAGAAAGGCATGAATCAAAGTGAGAAAAAGGAAGGCAGCCAGACATGCATAATCGTACATCTCATACAGAAACCCCCGACCTAGGAGAGCGTTCAGGGGACTGCTTTATGGCACAGCCTTACATTTCTCATTTGTGGAATGCTGTGTCTGTTTCCACCCTGTTTTCTTGTCAAAAATTAATTAGAAAATAACATAGAGAAATCGTTAAGTCCTTAAGGAATGTTTTACAACCTCTTGTATTAAAGGGATAAGAAGAATCAGAGTGTGGCTCTTCACAGCTGTTCCCACGAGCAAGTGGAGGTGAGGTCTAAGGAACCATTTTCTCCATAACTATAGATTTTTCCATAGTGAGATACTTTTATGGTACCAACTCAAGATATGACCGATATACACAGATATTCTTTAATTCAGTTTGCTAGCACTGCTGCGAGGTTGTTAATCTTCACTTAACCTATTTGTGAAATGAGCAAAGTGTAAATTCAATTCGACTCCATTCAATTAATATTTATGGAGAACCCTGGGGTGCACAGCACTGCACAAAGAGCCGTGAGGCCAGGCGATGAATCGGAGCAGACCCTGCCACAAGCTTCATGGCTTCCGTCCCTGGGGGGCATTTACTGTGGCTTAGAAGAATAAGAACAATCAAAATTAGAGACGTGTCAGAAGAGAATGCCAGCGCTTAAAGCAGATGGAAGCCCTGAAATTATCTGCATAGGAATGGATGGGTGGGATCCACTCTGGGAGCTCTGTCACGACCCCCAGCACTGGCTCTCGCTAAGCTGAGGAGTGGACTGTGCAGATGGGCAGCCACACCTGCTGCTGAAGATATTCCATTTCTTCCCAAGATCCCTCCAGCGACCAGTCATATGGCATGACATCCAACAATTTCCTTGAGTGGTGAAGGTCTTATGGACTTCAGAGACACCCATTAAAATACAAATAGTCAGAGAGTCTAAGAAAATAGAAGCAGCAGCTTCAATTTAGTTTTTGTATTGACCCATTTCTCCCCAGAGAATGAGAGAGGAGCTAGAATATCAAAACCATAAATCCAGGGGAATATGATTTCAGTGGAACCAAATGTCAAGATTTCCACACAAAACACAAAATACAGGTGGGTGGGGGGAAATCATCGCTGACCTGCCCTGTGTGATACGGCAACCGTGCAGAGAAAGTACAAGGTGCTTCGGGGTCTGATGGGCCAGGCAGCCCCAGGGTTTCCAGCACCAGAGGCCACGGGCAGTCAAGAATAAGAGCTAAAAATGAGGAACATTTTGAAACTCCAATAGAAGCTGCATTCAAAATGCCCAGACAAACTCTGAGAAGGATTGGAGTCTCTAAATGGGATATTCTGCTTCTGGCTCCTGTGTCCTGAGAGCTCAGACGTCATCCCAGCAATCTTTGCGGTGAGGTAAGCTGCATACATTAAAAATCAATGACTTCTCTTGTAGCCGCTAGAGGACCGATGCCTCAGAGCCAAACACCACACAGAAGTCAAGCCCGCTTCCATGGGCTGGGCCTTCCTGAGCACCCCTGGTTCTTCCAGAGAATGTCTGAGAAGGCTCGCCCACGGTGGAAGCTCCTACAGCTGTCTCCGCGGCAACGGCCAGCTAGCTAAGGGAAAGGCTGCCAGAGCCTCGTCCCAGCTGGTCAGGGGATGCTGCCCCACCTCTTCTGGCCTTTCTACCTGTCCTCAAGGGTCAGAAACCCCAGTCAACAGTGCTTAGGGCTTTCATTGTCTTGATTGGGATCAGGGAAGGTAGGAGGGAGGGAGAGAGCAGGGGAATGACATATCTACCACTGGAGAGGCATTCATGGGGCTCCCCTGCCCAAGACACAGACCAGACGGAGAAATTTATACAGGGCTCCCCTCACCCACCAGCACATGACCAGGATCCCCATCTAATGACCATGCTCACAGCCCACAGCTCTGCCAGATGCAGGCTCTCTTTGGGGAATAAGATTCAGAAACAGCTGAAGTCAAGAGGGGAAATAGAAGAACGTAAAAATACCAAGCCTCTGGCGTGCGTAGCTACAGCCAGCAACAGCTGCAGTTCAGTCGGCAACATTAGCACGCACCCTCCCACGATGTGCCCACTGATCTCAGGTCCTATCCCCTGACACGAGATGCTCGACTTTCCACAAAAAAATTACCAGCCATGCTGAAAGGCAAGAAAAAAAACACAGGCTGAACAAAAGTACTCAGATACGACACAGATGTTGAAGTTGTCAGACAGGGAATTGTAAATATGTAGCAGAATCAGAGGGATGAGAACTCGAAGAAAAAAAAAACCTACAAATGAACTCTCGCATTTAACCAATCGCCTTCACATCCAGGACAAAGTCAATATTCAGAAGAAATAGGGAAGGAACTAAAATTGAGCAGGGCAGCAATAGAGACACAGGTATGAAAGCGTCATCACAGGTATGAAAACATAGGAACCTGGAAATATCCAGCTCCACACAAAGCAGGCGGCCAGACTTCTGCATGGACACAGAAAAGAGGGAATTCAAGGATGTCTTTCATGAAGATAGAAAGACATCCTGAGTCTTGAATTCTTCTAAAATTTCAGGAGAAATTGTTTAACATAAAGGGTACAACAGAAGGGGATATAGCACTAATCTCATCAAACATTCCTAAAAGTAGGAAAAATAAAATAGGACTGATAATGAGACTTTTACTTTAAGGTAGAGAAAGATTAAGAAAAACACTTTTTTAAATGCCTAGCAAGACATGAGTCCGGGAAGTCCCGCTGTCTATGCACCTGCTCAGCATCAGGGTGACCTCGCATGTCCCTCCGACCTCCCGTGAGCCCGTCAAAGACTCAGCGTCTTCATCTTCCTTGTGCTGGTTCCTTCAGTCTCACCTGGTGCCGGACAAAAAAAAGACGGTCAAAGGTGTCTGTTGCATTCATGTGTGAGTTCAGTTCAATTGTTTGGGTAACTCAGAGGAGACGTTTTTAGAATTTTATAAAAATGTAGTTTTCTCTTTCTTGATTTTTCATCTTCATCCTCATTACGTTCGTATATTACCTCATCATGTTTTTTCTCAGCTCAACAGCGGACAGCGTGTCCCTTTGCTGCCGACGCCATCAAAACAGTGACCACAGCAGATCATCAAGGATGCGTGCTCTCTTCTGCCTGCTTTTTCCTAAGCCTGCATCTGGTATTTTGCACCCGTTTTCCTTATTTTTCAGTCTTCTTGCCTGACTCCTTTCTTTCTTCATTCCACTTTCTGCCCGTGACCATCCCTTGCCTAAGTGCACCTCCCCTGCCCCCCACTCGTGGCTCAGAGCCCAGCTGCATGGCCCCCCACTGACCTGCTGTCTCAACTTCCCACCCAGGAGTAGGATTATTTTTAACTGTGCTCTTCTCCCCAAATTACAAAATCCCGATCATGAGCTTTCTGTCACTCTTCAGGAGATCTCAGAAACCCTGTTCTTGCCTTGCACACAGAAGTCCTTTACCCATTAGTTATTGTGCCTTGTGTAAAATGACTCCCAAAGAATGAGAAACAAAATCATAGAAGGCCTTAACTTTGTTTTACGTGGTTATACAAACCCATATAGGTTAGATGAAAAAGATGGTCCCTCTCCTTGGGAGAAATAAAGCACACACAGAGTATTTTCCAAACAATGACAGGACAGTCCCACTCCTTCCTGCCTATCTGTAAGCACAGCCTCTGGGGTAGATGCACGGATGCCCATGCACCTGCTCCAGGGAAGCCGCCAATGGTGCAGCAGCCACAGAAATCCCTGTCTGCCTTGGTGTTGTGCTGTAACCACTGCCGTGGACTGAACAAGAGGACTCTGTGACTTCCTGCCCCTCCACCCACCCCTGGCACACAAGACACACTTTTCTGCACTGAGGAGAGAAGAGAAGTTTCCACACTAACTTCTCATCGATATCCTTCTCTGCAGTCATCAATCACCCAATCACAGCCACCAAGCAGAGGGTGGAGGAGATAATATCTAAAATATGAGAGAACATTGGATTTCTCCAGATAGGTGCTATTGTTTCAACTTTCATTATTTTCCCATTTTATCTCATTTTCGAAAAATCAATAATTTTATTCTATGGGCCCAGAAAATTTTTGTGTGTGTTGCTTAAACACAGGAGCTATGTGGGATGATTCCCAGGTTTGGTGCCAGAAAACATCAACTTGGGTTATTGTTTTTGCTTTTTACACCAACTAAATGCACTGGGAGATTCATGAAGGCATCTAAGGCAGAAGCTCTTCACTTGTGAAAGTGAATGGTCTGGTTTATCTCAAAACTTTAGAGAATAAAAAATAAGAATGGTGTAAGAGAATGTTTTGTGTTAGGTATTATACAAATATTAAATGTTATATTATAATTAGGCACCTTGCTATATGGGGGAAAGGGATTCTATCAGCTTTCATCACACTGAGTCTGTGAAGGAATTTGGTGGATAGGTGCACAGGCTGAGGAGATGCCGTGCTTCACATTTGGCCAGAGCAGGCTTTGGGGCACCCACTTTATGCCAGTCATTATTACTGGCTCTGGCCACCTAGCAGGAAACACCTCACACCACGGCTCACCCCAGGGCGAATAGAGAAGGGTCATCTGCATGGTTTCTCGGGGTGTCCAACCTGTGGCCAGAGGGCCACAAACTGATTTTATCAGGTTTTTCTTTTCTTGTCTGTGGTGTTAGATATCACAAAAAGCATACACAGGCCAGTTTATTGCTAATCAGCTTTTGCTACTATTTGTGTATCTACCTTGTGGCCCAAGGCGAGTCTCATTCCTCTAATGGACGGCAGACATAAAAAGGTTGGACACCCCTGATCTAGATGCCATTGTCATATGTGCTGTGAGGACATGAAGGGGGCATGTGTGCCGGCTGGGCGGCTCCTTGCAGGCTGGTCAGGGAGGGGCGAGGCAGGGCAGGAAGAGGTAGAGGAGAAAAGGAAGATCAAAAAGAAAGGGAAGTTAAGGGAAAGAACAGAAATGACTATATAAAATAATATGTGAAATAAAGTTCATAGGTGAAAAATGGAGATACAGCATATCTGGAAAAACTGCTTATTTGTAGCAAAATTCTTCTTCCAGAGTTGCTGTGTCCATTCCTGATTTTGGTGTGGAAAGAAGGCTCTGCTTCCAGGGTGCAGGTGCTGCTGGGGTTCCCCAAGATGTTTCCATCTGTTCTGTCACCTCCTTTCCAAGGACTTCAGAGAGAGGATCTACATAATGGTTAGCATCCCTGGTTGCTGTCCCCAAGAGAGGCCTGGGTTGGGGGAGGGACAGGGACAGGAGAACCAGCCGGGGCCTGTTCACTTTCCTGTGCAGGGCAGAGTGGCACACTGGTGACCAGGCTTCTGCAGGGCTCTCCCTGACTCTCAGCAGCTGACCTGTCTGTTGGGCCATGATGCCCTTGTCAGGCAATAATCGCAGACAAATTGTGTTTCAAGTCCAAGGTGTTTTTACAAATGACGACAGCGAGGCTATTACAGACAAGAAACGGATTCAGTGACAGAACTAGCCATTTGCACTAGGGTTATTCTAATTTAAACTATTATTTTCACCAACTGGGCAAGTACTTTTCTAAAGATTTTGTCTCCGATTTAAAAAAAGTACGCCCCTTTAAAAAATGTTAAATAACAAAATTATAAAAGAGATATAAAGCATCTTTTATTGTACCACAAAATGGTAACTAATTTAGACATTTTGCTGTTGATTTATTAATACTTATCCTTTGGAAAAATGTGTAGATTATTTTACAAGGATAAAACGGTGTTGTGTTTAGAAACCTGATTTAATGTACTATTTTGTCTTTTTAAATAAATGTGCACTTTCTTTTGATGGTATTATTTTTGGAGAATTTAGGCTATGCTTAAATTGATTGGTATAACTGATACCACATAGGAAAATCTCTCCCATCTTGAGTTTATAAAACACTGGGCCCAGCAGGCCTGACGGGAGACCTGCACGTGGCTGTTATTTTCCCAACACAGAAAGAGTGAGAAATTTGGTTACAATAGATTAAACAAAGGTTATATTTATTAACCCTTATTCAATCATCAGAGCCAAGCAAACAACTTTAATCAAAAGGATAGAGATGCAGCTCAATATTTAAACTGTGCATAAAAATATGGCTTTTAATCTAATCAAGTCGGCCAACAATGAACACGCCACATCCGATGTTTGCTCTTCAAACCTGGAATTCGTTCCCTCCATTACTCTAATTCCTGGACCCAATCTGAAAATAGTTTGCATTGTAGCCTATCTCACAGCTTTTTATGTTTGCTAACCAAATAGAATATGTTTGAAGACTTTGTCTTCCTGAATGTGACATTGTTAAAAATCAGAGGTGTTTAACAGGTACAGCTGTGAGCGGAATAAGAGACGTGTTTCCTGAAAGTGATGTATAAAGACACACACAGACACCCAGGAAAGAAGTTCTGGTTCTGTTTATGCTGCCGGAGGCTTTTAATGACTGACGTTTTATTTATATATGTGTGTTTTCATGTATTTATACATGTTCCTGACCAGGCTGGATGTCTCATCTGCATGAAGGGATTGAGAAGGGGTCCCTTTCTCATCTAACTTCGCCATCCAGAGCAAACATTTCCAGGTGGAGGGATGTGAGTGTGCAAAAACTGGAGCGATGGAAACAGCGGTCTGTGCAGTTTGCTGGGTAAACAGAACAGAAAGAGGTGGTGGCTCCTCCCTTCAGTTTTCCCCGCATGTTGGTAATTTGAGTAAAACGCATAAAGGGATTGTCACCTGGACACGTCCACCCACACTAAGCTCAGGATCTTGGCAGCTATGTGGGGACAAACAGTTCCCTCCCCAGGGTGGAAGGGGAAGGCTGGGGGCTGGGGGCTTTCACTGCTTCCTGCAGCAACAGCTGAGGTTCTCTAGTTTACCTTCTTGCAAACAGTTACAGTGTAATTTAGCTTTTAGAACGATAGATTCTGTCTTTCTTTCAATTTATTCCTGCCATAAATAGACATTGCACCCCTGATTTGAGCCTGGTGCTGCCCTAGGCCTGAACCAAACCCCAAGTATCCCTGTGCCCAGGGAGCTTTAATTCCAGTGGGAAAGACCCCAAAGAAAGTAAAACCCAAACAGTGCACCAGAAAGTGAGAAATAAGCAGAGGAAAACACGGCCGAGACGGGAGGATCGCCCGGAGCCAGGAGCTCAGACAAGCCTGAGCAGCACAGCAAGATTTCATCTCTACTAGACATTTTAAAAATTAGCCACGACCCCTGTAGTCCCAGCTGCCTGGGAGGTGGAGGCCAGAGGATCCCTTGAGCCCAGGAGTTTGAGGTTGCTGTGAGCTATGATGACACCGTCGTACTCTCGCCTGGGTAAAGAGGGAGCTGAGGAAGGGGCGGGCTGTGACAGCCCCTCAGTGGCCTACATGGAGCCTTGGATGAGTTGTTTTGATGACCACCAGCTTCCCCCTCAGACATTTAAACTGGGACCATCCGTGTCTCCTTGTTCAGCCGCATCCGGCTCTGTGGACGCTCCCTGCCGCTCCTCAGTGCTAGCCTCCGGGGGCTCCTCGGGGCTCCCAGGAGTGTCTTCTCCTTGGCCACAAGGCAGGACTTTCCAGCCTCCAGCCCTTCCTAAGAGGGTCCTAAGTCTCTGCCCTTGTAAGAACCCTGTCTCTTCCCTCCCCCAGGCTGGGAGAGATGGGACCAAGATGGGGAACAGCTCTCACGACGACGTCCGCATTCCCTCCTCATGCTTCTTTCTCCCTCCTAATTATTCACCACGACCTTCCTTCCCTCCTGTCATTTCATGTTCTGGATGAAGAGACTGACACACAGAGAAATTAAGAATTTCCCCAGACGTTTGTCAAGCACAGCTGCAGCCCACAGGATGCCACCTCCTCACACAGGACTTGTCCCCGACCACCGTCTCTCTCCTCCCGGCACCCACCCTCGCCAGCCACTTCAGCTGTGAGGCAGGACAGCGGCACGACAGCTGATAATTGCATAGTAAATTCTATATGGACACTTGGAAGCCGTGTGTTCCTGAAAATTACATGGTAAATAATTACATTTGTAGGGAACAAATAATTCAAGTCTTCGTTACCATGTCAAATGCAATTTTAAGATCTGATGAGGCAAGTCTTGTTTAGGAGATGAAAACAGAAGATATAAACCAGATAATTGCCGAGTGATTAAACAGGCAATGCCATGCGCGGATGATTAATGCACAAAGCACAGATAGGCCCCGGGGAGGGCGCGGGAGGGGCTGCAGTCTCCCCCACAGCCCAGTGCGCCTGGCCATTTCCATGTGGGCAGTAGCCCACACACTGGGACTCACTCCCTGGGAGCAAGCGGGAGAGTCCATTGTAGCAACCTATGTAACAGAATATGTAGCAACTTATGTAACAGAATATGTAGCAGCTTATGTAACAACATCTTTAGTGACTCTGTAACAACCTATGTAGCAATCTATGCAGCAGGATGTGTAGGAACCTGGACAACTCGCTTGCGGAGGAGACAAAGTGGCAGTTTTTAAAAACATACAGGCAGTCTCTGGATGTTAACAAACAGACCCCGGCAGTTGAATATTGATCAGCTATGGAATTCCAGTGTGGGGGTCGGGCTCAGGGGAGAGGAGCTTGTTCTCAATAAATAGCAGCTGTGGAGGTTGCAGGGGATTTCCCCCAACACGTATGGGGAGGGAGGCCCACCTCCTGCAAGCTTCGAGCTTACAACCCATTGTCCAGCCTGCTTCCTAGGGGACGGCACTGACACTCCATTTTGTGCCTGACCGACTGAGGACACTCTCTCCCTGGAGACTTCTCTCTTCTTTCCATCCCATTCTTCCTGTTGCTTTTGTTCCCTGGGAATCTTCTTTCTTTGCCCCATGTTTCCTGCACTCTGTCTGTCTCATTTTTCCTGCTTGGAGCTCCTGTCTTATCTTCTATTTGAAAAAAATAAAGAGGGAGAAAGGTTTTTGTGATTGTGGTTTAATGAATATTCTCCATGATCTGTCCATAAATCATCTTCTCTCGTGTCCTTCTCATGTCAGCCAGTCACTGGGACCTCCTGCTGTAAGAGGACCCCTGGGCCCAACAAAGCCTCTGGAACCTCTCCATGCCCTTTGCTCCTGCCCCGCCCAGCTCTGTGCACCTGCTGCCTCCTGCATCCAGCTGGCTCTGGGCTGTGTGAGAAGCAAAGCCTGAGTCCTGCTGCTCCACGTGGCCTCTGCCCCCAGGCCTTGTGTGCCCTACAGTTCTCCCAAGACTGGTCACACGGGGTCCCCACAAAAGGGAGCATCACCTCACACACAGAAACCACATTTTCCCACAGGTTCTTGAGAAATAAATACTAGTGAGAAAAAAAACCTGGATCCCTCTAGGAGGGAGTGAGATTAATTAACTATCCTGAAAAATTGACATCAGATGAGTCTTCCAACAGGAGCCTCGGGATGCCACCTGGCAAGAGGCCGTGAGACAGGGTCCTTGTTCCTGGAAGACAGGCACTCAGAGGCTCACGCCTCAGAAGATAGCTGTTGTCCACATGTATGTCAGAAGTGGAAGAGGGGAGCTGATTCGGGGTGGGGATGAGTGTGTGGCTGAGAAAAGAAGATGACCAGAAAGAGGCAGGCCCCAGATCCCAGGGGGGCCTGTGTGAAGAGGGTGTGCTCTAGGCCAGGCCTTTGGTGGCCCCATTCTGCATTCTGTTAACTCACCCCCAGTGGAAACTCTGCAGAGAGGGGATTGTGGTGTCCTCCACATGGGGGTGGGGGGCTGGAAGGTGGGAGGGGTGGAGAAGGGTGGAGAGGTGCAGGGAGGGGAGAGAGGGGAGCAGCTGCCGGCTCAGTGCCCTCTGGATGAGGCTCCCTCCTGCTGCCTGAAACTTCAGGTGTCAGAAGTCAGGTCAGGGCATTCATCCTTTTCTGGCTTAATTCTCTCCAACTCTATTGGGCTTGAGCAGCATCTGTCTGTTGGTCATTCCAAAGGTGTATCCCTGGACAGGGCCTTCTCCTGGACTCCAAACGTAGGCAGCCCACTGAGAGTGTCCCAGGAACATGCACCATGGGGCGCTGGGCTGAGCGCCCTGTAAGTCACAGCCATCGGGGACATTAGCGTGTCATACCTGCTGTCCATTTCTGTATCTAGCTGCTTCTCTCCTACAAAGCCAACAGCCGGGTCTGAGTTACACATCCAAACCTGTCTTCTGTCAACCCTCCTCTCACTCTGCCAACATCCTAATTCTTGATGTTTCTTCTTATTCATAATGTTTACACATTTCACCAGATAGTCATAGGATTTCTACACAGAGGAAGGCCGAGAAATAACATGTAAGGACCAAGGGATGGTCTTCCTCTTGACGGCACGCAGACCCGATGGGGTGCCAGGGGGGGTCACTTGGCAAGGGTCGTATATTCTCATAGTCCCCAAATAAATAAATAATGCACTATAGACCCACACAAAATCTCCACGTGTATATATTTGTAATGATTAATCCTATGTGTGAGCTTTTTGGCCTGGTGCCCGAGAGCCCCTGGTTGAGAATTGTCCTGGGCACGTGTGTCCTGACGGTGTGTTGGGGTGAGATCAGTGTCTTTATCAGAGGACAGAGAACAGCACCCCCTCCAGTGTGGGTGGGCCCATCCAATCAGCCCAAGACTGAACAGAGAAAAGGTTGACCCTGCCCAGAGCAGGGGACAGTCCCTTCTGCCTGGTGGGGGTGGAGCTAGAGACTTGGGGGTTTCCTGCCTTTGGACTCAAACTGGACAATCGGCTCTTCCTAGGTCTCCGGTCCTTCTTGGGACTCACCAGCCTCAGTGCAGGAGCCAAATCCTTATAACAAATTTATTTTAAACTGTATGTGTGTATGTGTATATATACATGTATATATATAAAGATACACAAACATATATAAATATACATACATATAAGTATACCCATAAACACGTATATAAACACACACGTGTGTACAGAGGGTGCCTGCCAAACGCATCCACATATTAAAGCTGTTACATATGTGTCTCCTGGTAAAGTGTAGTGGCGGTGCCGCCCACATCCATTTTACCCGCAACTGGAACACTTTTAGGGAATGATTGATTTTACTTCTAACAAGATCTCTTAAATATCCTTTTTGTGGTACCCTAGTACACGTAATTATCCTCTTGGTTCTTTTTCTCTGGGGAAACTTGAGGAATACCATGTATAAATATTTTTACCAAGCCCCCATGTGCTTGGCCACAGTGCGGTGTCAGTGTAAACGTGGACTCTGTCCCCCCCCCACCTCGCAGCGAGACCAGAGGGAGGGGCCCCTGGATGCGCTGAGTGGGACCTGTGGTCTTGCACAGAGCAGTACAAAGCCACCTCGCTCTATCGCTGGTGAGGACCCCTCCCACCGCCACCCCGGGCCCCACCCCACATCGACCATTTCCAAATGCGCCCTCGGCCAGGGGTGAGTCCTGGGCACAAGTGCAGCGTTGTGGGCTCTGGTCCTCGCTCGTCACTTGAATCCTTTGTTGACAGCGTCTGGGCTCTGCCCCTGGTTAGAGCGCGGTGGAGTGTCCACGCTGAACATTTCAGATGAGATAAACGGTGGGAGAAGGGAGATGGGCCTTGAGAGCCGCTGAGTGGTTTCCGGGCCAGCAGAGCGTGGTCAGGGCTGCGGCGCAGGCGGCAAATCGTTAGCGGCCTCTAACTCTCTCCCGGACAATAATATTGACTTCCCATTAGATAAACATGAATCTTCCAAACAAGAGGTGAGCACAGGGAAGCAGTGTCCCTGCGGAGGGGCAGGCGGTGGGACACAGTCCATAGAGTTTAATTCCAACTGTAATTACCTTTCCCGGCGCAGCCCAGGTAACAAATGGGGCCGCTGCAGGGCCCAGCGCTGGGAGGAGAGCAGACGAGGTCGCACCCCTGGCAAGACCAATTTCTGTTTGAACAAAACCCATTATTAACAAATCAGAGCCATTAGAGGCGTCTCTTTATGCTTTTTATTTATTGAAAAAAAATTCAAAACAGGAGGGAGGCGGGTTGGTTGTGAGACGTTCAAGTGAGCCAGAGATTGGTGTGTGGGTGAGACAGCCCAGCCCCACCCTGAGCCTGGACGTCAGCCACTGCCAGAGGGAGAAGGGTCCAGCCCCTTCCAGCTTCCTGGCCCCCAGGGGCATCTCGGCATTTACCAAACCACATTTTAAAGCCAAATTTCTATGATATAACAGAATAAACCAACAGTATCTAAACCAAACCAATCAATGGCAATGGGTCAGGTTTGTATTTAATGACAGGTCAACTTACAGACGCCTGCACTTCCAACAGCGAGGTTTCCCTAGAAAGTTAGAGTAAGTCTCAGGGGATAGAGACTTGACTTACACACAGTGTGTCAGCCTCTCCTAATGTAAAAGAAATATTTCCTATATTAAGTCATCTTAAAAGTGGTAGGGCATCTCAAAAAGGGCAAAAATAATGAAAATCCTTATGTCACCCCTGGTCAGAATTTTAGTTAAGATTCTTTTTTAAGAGGAGTCTCCCTGAAGCCCCTGGGAAGAATATACCAGTATCCTCCATCTAGCTCTGTGCCTTGTGGGAACTCCGAGCAGATAGGCATAGATAGATAAAGAAAGAAAATGCCCGTCTGCGAGTCCACCTTCGCACGGTGGCTTCAGAAACAGCCCCTGTGCGAGACACAGGGGCCACACACCACATTTAGGTGAATGGGGGTGACCTGGGACCTGGGGGCCAGAGGTCCCAGTGGACAAGAGGAGGCAGGTGCTGGAGAGAAGTTTCTTCGCGAGTACACTCGTCTGTCTTCTCTTTTGCAGTGTCTCCAAATACAATCCTAACCCATTTAAAACTGCCTTTGCCATATGAATTAACTTAATCACAATTAAATGAGACAGTAAGTGATAATTAGTCATAATTTGTCTATGAAAACGCTCCTGAACAGTATGAGAAATGCACGAGAACAATATGTTCATGCCTTCCGTGTGTGTGCGTGTACACATGCCCGGTACATGCACGCCACGTACACGCACGTACACGTAGACCCCGTACATGCATGCCACAGACACACATGCCATGTACACGCACACCACGTGCACGCACGTACACGTACGCCCCGTACATGCATGCCACATACACACATGCCCCGTACATGCACGCCCATACACGCACCCCACGTACACGTACGTCCCGTACATGCATGCCACGTACATGTACACCACATACACGTACACCCCATACACGCACCCCACGTATACACACGCCCCGCACACTCATGCCGCGTACATGTACACCACGTACACGTATACTCTGTACACGCACCCCACGTACACGCACAGGTGTCATAGGTGTCTGAGAGGCACGGCTGTGTTCCAAGCGTCATCCGCTCATCTTCTATGCATCAATATTTATATATTATATGTGTACACATGTAGTCAGACACACGTATGCAAATCCTAACACTGAATCTTTCTTGTCCCGTTCCCAGAGGAGCCTTAAAGGCAGAGGCGGGGTAACAGTGTGGGGCAGCTGGAGGGAGGTGGACGCTTTGGTGACGTGAAGGCATCACAAGCGTCTTTCCTGCAGGGAGGGTTCCGGGGTCCACTGTCTGACCCTCGGGGCTACAACAGCCTTCGATGCCGCAGGCACGAGTCCCCATGCCCTGTCTGCACTAATTTTACCTAAGATATTTATTTCTTGATTTTTCATGATTTATTGACTGATTCTTCTAATGGTACGTGAAAATGTAGATCTTTTACATCCACAATCTCCTTTTCTATTTTTCCGGCAGTTTCTTAAAACAACTATTGCTTACAACAATAGACTGTGCGTATATTATTTTAATCATGTAAGTGGTGACTGTTGCAACAGCAGTAGTGCTCTATGATTATATTTGAATTCTTATAACATTTTTTCCTTCTAAAAGTTAATAATTGCCTGTATTTGCTTATTTGCTGAGTCAGTCTACCTATTCTTAATTTTTCCCATCAGGGTAGCCCATGCTTATCAGTAGTTTCCCAAATACTCAGGTCTATTGGAGCATTGATCAATTCCGTGTGGTTTCTTTCTTCTCTCCAAATGGGACCTGCCACTCTGGAGGCTGCCAGGCTATGTCATCCTGGGAGTGGCTCCTGCAGCTCTCCTGAGTGACGGCCGTTCTTGCCAAGATTTCATGGATTAAAGTCTGCTATTTCTGAAACAAGTGCTTCAGCAGTTTCCTGAAGAACTGTGAGTGGAAGTAGATTGGTGAGTCTTTGCAACTTCCAATACCTTTGTCGGTTTCTCACACCCCGCAGACAGCTCTGTGGGTACGGAATTCCTAGCCACGGTCATTCATTCACAGCAACCAAAGTTAATCCCATGTCCAGGTCCATGCTGACTCCTTTGTGTGGCGTATTTCCCAACACAGACGTCTCCCAAGAAGCTCTGGGGTCATTCTGTTTATCACTGAAGCTCTAAAATTTTATGTAATAATTATTTATAATTAGGTGGTAGCTTTTTCTTCCAATGTGCTAAGCAGCTAATGGGTCCTTTCAGGTATAAAAACTCACATTCTTGATACTAAGTTCTTATATTGAACTTTAATAATTTCCCTTCTATCTATTTTCTTGCTTCATTTTTTCTGGAATTATCCAAACTAGAACTTGGACTTCTGCTCTGCCCCTCTCATCTTATTCTTAACTCTTTTATTTGCTGTATAAGAGAGAGTCTTGTCTTTATCTCCAACTTTTCTACGGATTTCCTTTGACTGTCTCTATTATATTTGACAAGCCCAGGAGATATTTCTTACATTCTGACTGTTCTTTTATTCCACAGTATCCTGTTCATCTCATTTCTCTAAAAGCATAAAAATTTCAGGGTTCTCTTCTCCCTTCATAATCTCTGCTTCTTGTGGGTTTCTTTCTCTGTCTAATTTGGTCTTTTCTTTCATGTTTGGGAACTTTCCACATCTGGTTATCTTTGCTCCATATTAAGGGAAAAATGCCAAACCTGGATTGGATGATCTGCGTGTGAGCAGAGCTGTGTAAATTGCTGGGCGTTACAGGTAGGTTGATGAGTGTGAGCGGGTTGGGAGCATTTTAGAAGACTTGGCTTTCTCTCCGGGCCGTTTGCTTCCTTCTGCAGAGAGGGATCTGCACTACCCCCTCTCCACGGGGGCACGTGGTTGGCAGTGGTTCCTGCTGAGTGTATATCTTCAGCACCACTAACAGGACTTGCCTTTTTAAGCACCTACTATCGCCAGACGTGGTGAAATCTTCCATGCATGTCATCTCTTTTGATCCATCTCTTCCCTGTGGATGAGGCACAGTGACTGTGCTGATTATGCAGAAGGAGAAACTGAGGCCTACAGTTAAGGCAGCCGGGGGTGCCCTGCTCATTACAGTTTTTCTTCCTTCTCCCACCCCCATCCTGGGGACCCGGAGCTCAGAGTGTCTCCATGCACATTCTCTGGAGGAAACCTTTCATTCTCTGCCCCACCACCTCCTGAGCAGCCTGGGGCTCCGTGGTGCGTCCTCTGCAGTGGTTTCAACACCCCCACCGACACACAGGAGCCTTGGGTTTCAGCTGGAATTTACTACCACACCCTCTCTTCCTGCATTCAGTTTGTCCTTGTGCCTTTGAGCTGTATTTAACTTTTTTACTATCATGCTAGTGGGGACCCCAGGAAAGAGGGAGAAAATATGACCATAGGTGGGAATGATGAGTCGCCAAAGGTGGTTACTCACTTTGTAAAGGGGTTCCAACATTTTCAGCCTTAAATCCATACCGTTCACACTTCATAAGGTGTCTACGAAGTTTAGCCACCCCAGATTTAGTGAGCTAGTTTTGTAAATTCAAACCGCATTGCTGTTCATTTTTCTAGAAATACAGTAGGGCATGAGAAAGGGTCTTAAACAGCACATAAATTAGCCTCCTCTTCATGAGTGAAGAAACAGGAGGCTCAGGGACGTGAAATGCACCTCTAATAAACAGCTGATGACTGGCAGATTCCTACGTGAATACACGACTTCTCCCCGGAGAATCCCCAGGGCTGTCCCTATGTCTGTACTTGTCATGAGCGTCAGTCTTAATTTTTTAAAAGTCCTCATTAAAAAACAAACAAAAACAAACTTAAGCTTATTACCCAAGAGGCTATGATTAGAATAAGGGAGCTATTTTAAGTTTTCAAATAAAAATAACAGTTTTTATCAATCTAATCAATTTATTTGAAACCTCACTGTTTCAAAGTACAGGTATTGACTAAATAAGTCATCTTAGCTCCCTTACTGTCATTCAAAGTATAACTACAAGATAAAGCATGTAGAATCTCAATACAGTTCTTATTAACTTGGTTATTAAACATTGATTTTGGCATTTTAAAGAACTCCCAGATGCCCAATTGTAGACCTTCTCAGTAAACCCCTTCACAATTGTGTTTTTCCCACCCTAACCAGCTATTTGGACAGCATCAGTACAAGTGAGAGAACAGAGGCTAAGAGATAGTGGCAAAGCCCATTTCCAGAAAAAAATAGCAAGAAAATGGCCATGAATTTGTAGGGACAGGGCAGACCACAAGGAGGATGCTTGTCAATGAAGGAGTAGCCTCTGTGTGGAAAGATGGGAAGCTTCCTACATGTTTTCTGCCTGTGAGACTTTGCCAACCAGCCCCATGGTCCCCAGGCTTCAGAAGAGCTCTGGATCCTTGAGATCACCCCAAAATCTCCAAGTATACCCTTGGTTTCCATTATGATCCACGTGATTCTTCTGTCTGCTGTTCCTGTTAACATTGTCTCCAAGCTACTGAATCTTGAACCCTGGCCTGTCTTTCCTCCCCACCTGCATTTCCTCATTGCAGACCCCCTGCCCTTGGGCTGCTCTGCCTGGGTTTCCCCAGATTTTCTCTGATAATGAGAAGTATGATCCACCTCCCTTGGCCACCTCTCTTCTTCCACTCTCCCTGTCGTCCTCACAGAATTCCCTTGCCAATGCTCTCCTGTTTTACATCTTGCCTAAGCTTTCTGGTGCTCTCTCATTGCTAAGCTATTACCCAAAAACACACATCTTCAGTGTCAGTTCACAGCCAGTAGCTTTTCCGAGCACTCATTACCACTAGACACGGCTAAATCCCTTGCACATGTCAGTGTTTTTATAGACTAGTCTTTCTTGTGTATGCGGCATTATTATTGTTCTTATTATGCCTGTTATGAAGAATGAGAAAGTGGGGCCAGCAGTGGTTAGTACGTGTCAAGGACACACAGCTAGGGAGAGGGGTGGGCAGAAATGAAACCCAAACCTTGACCTTCCTCTGCTCCCCCACCCTGCACTTCCTTCCTGCTGAGAGCCCTCTCCTCACACCAGCCCTGTGTCTCTCTTCACAGCTCCTCTGTAGGAGGCCCCGGGACCCAAGTGACCCCTTCTCACCCACATTCCCTGTCTCAGAGCAGGATGTCTCTTCCTGAAGCCCCCAAGCTGGGACACGGAGGGCCCTGCCATCTCTCCCTCCATTTTGCCCCTGAATCCTGCGTCCCATTGATAAAGAGCTCTGAATTCCACTTCTGAATATCTGTCCCTTTCTGCTTCCCACCTTCCCTGCACACTGCAGAGCCCCCCAAACCCACCCCTGGCACACACAGACCCGAGTTATCACCAGCCTGTTCACTGTGGCCCACGGGCTTCCCTTATGCTCTAATATATTTCCTAAGAGTGGAGTCAACCCGCACTTGTCACGACTTAGTGTTGTTAGGTACGGAGGAAAACACAGACACCCACAGCCCTCACCAAGCTTTTCTAAAATGAACAACCTTAAATCAAGCAACCTCTGACCCTACAACCTGTTAAATTCAATCAAGGGGGAGGCAGGACCATAGAGGGGATATTTTGATGTGGGTCCAGATATGCCTCCCTGGAGCAGTGGCAGCTGGTCTCAGGGGAGCAGGAGGGAGAGGTTGTGTGGCAGAAATGTCTGCAGACAGTGAGAAGAGAAAGTACAGAGACTGGAAGTCTGAACAAGCCCCCAGGGCTTTGGACACTGAGCACAGAGAGCTTCCCTGGGTAGAGGGACTCTGGGCACCTCGAGTGGCAGGGAATGGAGTGGGTGGTGCCAGGGAGCTCAGAAGTGCAACCCCAAACAGCCTTCTGGGTCACCCTGAAGGGTTCCCACGGATCCTTGGAACCACAGAAACCTTTAGAAGATCTGGACTCTGAGGGCAATGTGTTCTGACCTCCGTGTAGAAGTATCTGGCTGACTGGAGCAGATAGAGGGATGGAAAAGGTGGGGTGGAGACTGCTGGGGTAGTCCTGGGAGGAGGGATGGACAAGTTGAGGTGGAGACTGCTGGGGTAGTCCAGGGAGGCATCGTGGTGGCTGCCTGAGAATGTCATGGTGGGGAGGAAAGAGGTGACTGCTTGTCAGACATGGACAGTCTCAGCACTGGGAACTGCTGGACAGGTAGAAAGGGATCTGGAGAGTAGGATGTTCCAAGGGAAAACCCCGAGTTCAAGCTCCACTGTCCCCACCTTCCTCAAGCAACTGCAGACTTGAGCAGAAGTCACAACGCTACCCCCAGGGTGATCAGAAAGGGCTGCTGTGGCATCTGTGCATAGACGCTATAAAAAACATGGAAATAAGTGAAGTGCTGAATGGGAAAATCACTAGCAACAGATAGGTAATGACCTCCCAAGGAAAAGACCAAAAACCTAAATAAACTCAAGTCCATACTCTCAGATTGGCAGAGTGGGAGGAAGTCACAAAGTTGAACAGAGAACAGAAAGAAAGGACAATAGGAGAATGAGCAACATCCATGTGGAGCCAAGAATAATGACCCACCTGATGGCCAGTGGACACATCACGGGCGGTGCTGACCACGCAGAGGATGAGGACGGCAGAAAGGAAGAATCCAGACATGTGGGGAGACTTCCGTGTCTGTGACTGAGTTTTAACAACACACTTCTAGAAACATTTTAATACTCTCTCCTTAAAATGCAGATGGGTTGGAAAGACAGAGTAAGAACCTGGTATTAAAATACCCTCAGGCACAAATTACATTTAGTAATTGCCAACAGGTACTACTGGTACACCTTAATTTCAAGAAGAGAGAAGGGGATAAAATAGGAAAAAACAAAGAAAAAGATGGAGATAAAAAGCCTCTGTGACTCTGTCATCTGACTATGAGATTAATTTGGAGATCGTGTCATTAAAGGTCACCTTGCCCTACAGAAAGACGGGAGAAGCAGGACCAGGTATTATCTTTTCTTTGCGTACCAGGGAGAGCAGAGTTACGGCTGGTGGGAAAACGCAATTACCAAAGGTTGTTACGCGGTACAACGGCGCTTTCTCCTGTCTGTCAAGAGTTGAAGACGATTTATTAACCAAAGCGGTGAGCTGGAGTTAACTCAGCTGTCAAAAATGACCAATTTTCAAGGCTTGAACTTAGTTCAGAGCAATTTCTACTCTCTAGTTCTACATATCAAATATATATGAAATAGCATGTTACGAGAAGTGTTCACCCACTCATTACGTGTCCTAGAAATGGTGTAGGCTTGCATTTGAACTGAAAGGGGGAATATTGGATTACTGCTGTCAGAACGGCCGGGCATCATTCCCACTCAGCAAGCTCAGCCTGCGGCCACCAGGAACAAGAGGGCCCCAACATCTGCCCGGATGGGGAGCAGGGACCTGCACATGTGGGAAGGCCTGGATGTGGAGTCTGGAGGTGGACACCTCCTGGACACTGGCTGGACCACCACAGGGCTCTGGGATGATGGCTGGCCCTTCCCCGGCGTCTGTGGACTTGCTTGCACAAGTAAGTCAGTGATGACAACCAGTGGATCCTGAGGTCTTGCTGTTTGCCACAAATAGTTACACTGTTTTACAAAAGAAACAATAACCAGAAAAAAATTGAAACTAACTTAAAAGGGTTGCCTTCCAACAATGGGAAGAAAGAGGTAAGAATGGGAAGGAAACTAGACTTATCTTGTTTTACCATGTTAAGTGTGGAAACATGAAAAAATGTTACATTATTTTAAAAAATCAAATTGAATTTGATTCACACATAACCAATAACTTAAAAAACTGAACTCAGGCTGACAGGACGGAGCTCTGCATTTCAGGTGGTTAACCAGAAAGGGCATCGCTTCTGCTGACTCTGCAAGGCAGGGCTCCATCTGCATGTCCCCAGGGTGTAAAGCCACAGAAAGCACCACGGAGATCACAGGTTCACTCAGGGTCCCGAGGGCAATGCCAGTGGTAACCTTATTTTAAGACTATGCTGAAAACGCATGATTATGTTAATGCCATCATGAAGATAATTTTCACATAAGAGAAAAAAATTACAGCGTCAAAGAACTGAGAGGGAAGCCGCAAGTCTTTGGTCTGAATCAGCTGAGTCTGTATGAACTCATGATTTATCATTCTAGAAAATGGAATGTTTCTCGTTCCAACCACTGTCAATGAGCATTGGCAGGCAAGGGCTTCTTCAGAGCCTGGACAGTGGACACTGGACATTGACTTCCACTATCAGGAAACTAGAGCTCCAGGGTAAAAGGAATATTTTCCAGGTCTGAGAGAAGAAGAGGGTGAGGCCCTTTGTGATGTGTGCACAGAGACGTAAGCCCTGCCCAAGGACAGCAGGGCCGCAGGGAGGGGCCCAGCTGGGCAGAGACAGAAAGACTTCTGCGTCCTAAAAACAGTGACCAAGAAACCAAAACAGGCCACGGTAGATTCAAACCATTTGTAGCAAAACAACAACAGGTTGCTACATACCGAACATGTATCCAAAAGTTGAAAACTAAGGAAAACAAGTGAGTGCACTTTTCCTCTATGAATAGTATCTCACGTGAGCAAATAGTACTTCTGGAAGAGCGCTTCTTCACAGCAGAGGGCGTGGCCATGGGCAGGCAGAGGGTGTGACCACGGCCGGCAGGGGGCGTGGCCACTGCCATCAGAGGGCGTGGCTACGGACCGTAAGGAGAGGGTTGGCAACTGACCCCATGCCTACTGTTTGAGGTTCATTGCCATCTTTGATTCAAGGCTGTGCTTCCTACCCTCGGCTCCCAGTCTGAAGCAGCCACACTGGGTGTCTGGCTGGGTGGCTTGAGTGGTAAGCCTGGAGGATTTTGAAGAACGGCAAGTTAATAGGTGTGGGTTTGGTAAGCTGTCCGCCCTGGGAGCTTGGAGGACACCTGAAAGATCTGAGCCCACCTGCCATCCCTTCCGTGGCTCTCTGGGTGGAAGCCTGGAGCAAGGGCAGGGTGCTGGTGGCTGAGCACAGTGAGAAAGAGGAGGGGGCCGCCAACCCAGGGGCAGTCATCCTGCTTGGAGCCAGTTTAGAGTTGTAGAAAGGGGTTTAATCTTGGGGGATGGTTATTGCAGGAAAAAATTCAGGAAAAGGAATGTACATATTTAAAGATGTTCATGCTTCCCCAGCCCTCAGTGAGCGCCAGGCCCTGGTGTTCTGGCAAGCAGGCAGAGCTCAGGGCTGAGGGCCACATGTCCTGCTAAGCACCAGCCACACAGAAAATTCTGTGGTGCCTTGGCGGGCGACCTGAGTGCTCTGCGTGGGAAGGAGGCGCAATGGCCGCCGCCCTTCTAGGAGCTCACATTTGGGATTCAACTTTTCTCACAAAACCTCCATGCAGAGTGAACGCCTTCTTCTTAGGATAAAAACTAACTGGGTTTCTGGATCTTGAAAGAACTCTTTTACACTAGAATAAAATGGAACTTTCCTCTTTCCATCAAAGAAGGCCTTCCATTATCACATAAAATGCAGAAGGAGAACGTTTTTAAATTTGAAATCTTACACCTGCTCTTTCACTTTCACAGATAAAAATCCATTATTTCCTGATAACGCACTGGCTGGGGCGAGGTAAAACAAGACGTAATTGGAAGTGAAAGCCATCCAGTTTGATTTCCCCCTTGCCTCTGAGTTACAGGGGAGCCCCACTAGGGCCAGTGACTGCGGCCAGGAAGGGTGACATCAGTCAGAGCTGGGGAGGGCCCGTCTGTGTGGGGAAAACGGCAGCTTCTCGGGACCCCTGAGCAGCACCCACAAATAACACAGGCGAGGCTGAGCACATCAGTGGGACAGAAATAGTCCTCACATGCTGATGAGCGAACAATGCCCCATAATAATCTCCACCAGCATCCCGCGCAGAAGAGAGCTCAGCTATCTGAACACATCGAGGTGTTATGGCCGCGCTGCATTTGCAGCCTAATTGGTATTTTTACGGTGTGTGACATTTGAAAGCTTGCGGTAATTTTCAGGATCTTATTAGGTGTTTGAAATTCAGTTTGTGGTGTTTGCTTCCAACACCAGCCTTCTCACTTAGCACCCATTTAGCCAAGTGAGCTTGGGAAGCAGGCGTTTAGGAAGCAGTAGAGTCTCCAGGAGGTCTCCAGAGTCAGAATCCCTCAATTCCCATTACGGGAATAACATGTGAATAATCACATGTGGTCAACAGATCATCAACAGGACTGGCCAGCTCAGGTCTGTGCTGTCCTCAGTTGGTTCTGCCACTGACCCGGCCTGGGAGTGACCCCTCCGCAGGAGCATCGCCCCGTGGGCCACCAGAGTGTGGGATGCCACCGCACATGTGCAGTTCCCCTGGAGATACTGACAGGATTTCCTTTAAGACCTGGGGGAAAAAAATCAGGTGACGGTCACGTCTCTGCAGGGGAAAAAAAAAAAAAAAAATCAGGACTACTGGAATGTTTGCCTGCCCAGGGCAAAGCCTCTATGAAGTGGCAGGAGTCAGACGCACATCAGGTTACTAAAAGCTGAACCCATCCCCATGCCCCACAAACACCCAGGGAGTGGGAGTGAGTCTGTTCATTCAGAAAAACGAACACCTGTGGAATGTGGATAGCGCACCCGCCCACTTCCGTTCACACCCTCACGTGCGCACACTCTCATCTGGATAGCCCACCTGCCTACTTCCCTTCACGCCCACACATGTGCCCATTCTCATCTGGATAGCCCACCAGCCCACTTCCGTTAGCCCACACATGCGCACACTCTCATCTGGATAGGCACCTGCCCACTTCCCTTCACGCCCACACATGTGCCCATTCTCATCTGGATAGGCACCTGCCCACTTCCCTTCACGCCCACACATGCGCACACTCTCATCTGGATAGGCA
>CAUYTI010137288.1:0-12751 GCA_963575145.1 Galago senegalensis | reverse complement strand
AGAGTGCTGTGGCATTACAGCTCACAGCAACCTCCAACTCCTGGGCTCAAGCGAGTCTCTTGCCTCTGCCTCCCAAGTAGCTGGGACCACAGGCGCCCGCCACAACGCCCAGCTATTTTTTGGTTGCAGCCGTCATTGTTGTTTGCGGGTCCGGGCTGGGGATTCGAACCCGCCACCTTAGGTGTACGTGGCTGGCGCCTTAGCTGGTTGAGCTATAGGCGCCGAGCCATAAACATGTCTTAAACACTACCTCTAACGGTTAAATATCTTTGAGTTTAGATCTAATACACACCCACATAAGAGAAAAACTCAAATCAGTTCAAGGTGGGGAGCAGGGGAATGGGAGAAGGGTGGGGGATGGGATGCTCCCACTTAATGGGCACAATGTTAGGGTATATGACACACCTCTTAGGGGCAGGACACAATTATAAGAGGGACTTTATGTAACAAATGCAAACATTATAACCTAATTCTTTATACTCTGAATTAACCCAAAACAATAAAAAAATTTTGTAAATAAATAGGGTGGTGCCTGTGGCTCAAAGGAGTAGGGCATCGGCCCTATATACCAGAGGTGGTGGGTTCAAACCCAGCCCCAGCCAAAAAAAAAAGTAAATAAATAAATATCTTTGAGCTCATAGAGGAAAGTTAGTAGCAAAGGACCTTGAGATTTTGATCCTACTTCGGGAATCAAGCCTACCACACAGCAAACTTTTTGTTGAGGAGTTTCATATGATATAGGCCAGTGTTTCACAAACTTTACTGATCATAAGAATCAAGGGAGGGGACTTACTTTTTAAAATACCGATTCCCACGCCCCACTCACCATCTTGAAGATAAAAGCCTGTGAATTGATATTTTCAGGAAGCAGTGCAGGTAATTCTTATAACAAAGCAAGTTAGGAATATTGGCCTAGGCATTTTTTTCATTGTCAACACTTGTGATACTGCCAATATTTTGTGAAAGAGATTTTAATTTTGAGGCCTTAAGACTCAGATGTCCCTTTGCTGTTATTCTGTGAACCCAGAGAATAACCCTGTTTCTGAAAGAAAGACGGAAAGATACCTGCATCTCTAGCCAGGTAGGACCTTAAGAGTTGTACATGTGCTCTCTTGACAACCATTTGTGTTCAGCCTTACCATGTGATCTGATGGTTACATTTTAATGATCCTTTAAGAACAAGAGTTTTGGAAACTCAGGCAAAGAGTGTTTGAAGTAATGTAGAAAGCTGTAGTGATATAGAGTGAGTTCATTAAAAAGCCTAAAGGTAACATTTTAAGGTGGGTCCCACTCTGACTAGTGCGCTGTTTTAACTTCTTACACGCAAGTTAACTTCTTAGGTATTTGTCTGTGACATATAAATCTTTGGCCTTTATATCAGGGATTTTGCAAAGCACAACTTTGAAGAAGCAGACAAAAGAAAAATAACTTTCCTATTTGCTATTCCTTTTCCCACTTTGCCTCCAGATTTTGTATAGACACCCTAGATTCGTTTAGTCTTCATGCTGCAGTCAGTATTCAAGACTCATTTATTTTTCTAAATAAAATAGTATGCACCCAGAATCAGTGGAAAGGATGTATTTTGAATATTCTTTAAATTGACAATCAATATTCCTTTTTTTTTTTTTTTTTGAGACAGAGTCTCTTTTGCCTCAGCTAGAATGCAGTGGTGTCATCATAGCTCACTGCAGCCTCAAGTTCTTGAGCCCAAGTGATCCTCCTGCCTCAGCTTCCTGAGTAGGTGGGACTATAGGCATGTGCCACCAAGTGTGGCTGTTTATTTTTATTTTAAATAGAGATGGGGTCTTGCTCTTACTCAGGCTGATCTTGAACTCCTGACCTCAGATGATACTCTTACCTCTGTCTCCCAGAGGGCTAGGAATACAAGTGAAAGCCACTGTGCCTGGCCCGAAAGCAATTTTTGATGTCCTGTAATGTGTCACAATTTTGTGTGCCAATAGCTGATTAACCATAGAGAAGCACTGAGTAATTTTTAAAAACTGGAACCAATATCTCTTAACCTCAATATAAGCCATATGACATATGGAAACCAATCTTTCAAAACTTGCCTTTTTTTTTTTTTTTTTGAGACAGAGCCTCAAGCTGTCCGCCTGGGTAGAGTGCCGTGGCATTACAGCTCACAGCAACCTCCAACTCCTGGGCTCAAGCGGGTCTCCTGCCTCCGCCTCCCAAGCATCTGGGACCACAGGCGCCCGCCACAACGCCTGGCTATTTTTTGGTTGCAGCCGTCATTGTTTGGCGGGTCCGGGCTGGGGATTCAAACCCGCCACCTTAGGTGTACGTGGCTGGTGCCTTAGCCAGTTGAGCTACAGGGCCCGAGCCTCAAAACTTGCTTTTAAAGAGGACTAATTAATCATCCTTCAGATCCTAAGGGTGGGCATGCCAATGGCTCCAGGCCACAGAGGCAAAAACACAGACCTTGTCCTACCTGCCTCTGTAAATTGTAAGCACCACTAGAACCCCTTCTGATGGATTTGAGAGGGTAGGATGGTACATAGACAGCCAGAAGCTCAGAAAGATAGGTTGTAAAGCTAAGAAGAAAAGAGGTACGTGTCTTGAGATAGAAGGTATAGTCATTTCATTTGACTTAAAGGGAAAGGGGAGGGAAATATGGGTAAGTCAGATACCCCATGAAGAGAAATATCACTGGACAAAAATGGAAAATCCATAGTCTCTTGACCTGCTGATCAGAGTTCAGGCACAGGGCTGATTGACTATGAAAGTTCTTTTGGTAGTTTCAAGCAGCTTACTCTGGCAGTCTTGCAAATTAAATACTAGATTTCCTTCTTATGACCTTTGTGAATATTAAGATCCTCTAAAGTTTCTCTTCCCCACATTTCCTCCCAAAATAGAGTTGCTATCCTCTTTCTTGAAAGCCTCTAGGTTTTAGGGTTTAAGCTCTCTATAGAAAGCTTATGAAGGATCTCTAAGTAATTGGTACAATAGACATAAATTAGATAGAATTTATAGAGAAATGGAATGTGGTTATAGAAAGTGGGGACCCCATTTGAAGCTGAGCAGGAGCAGAAGGCTCTCAAACATTTTCTGAAAAGTGCTGCCTTCTCTTTCTGATGATTAGGTGCCAGGTGGGGGGCTATTGGTTAGAGCTGTATGGAACTGGGCACAGATACATTAAATTTCTCTTTATGTGAACCTCTCTATGCCTGCCCTGCCCTATCTCAGGAGAAGAAGAAGACCTCACAGTTGACACCTCAGCGGGGCTTCAGTGAAAATGATGATGATGATGATGACGACGACTCATCAGAAACTGATTCTGATGATGACGACGATGATGAAGAACACGGAGCCCCTCTGGAAGGGTGAGGGGAAGGGACACCACGCCAAGGAGGTTGTGGCAAAACACTGGACTGGGGGCAGTGTCTGTGGCTCAAAGGAGTAGGGCCCTGGCCCTATATGCTGGAGGTGGTGGGTTCAAACCCAGCCCTGGCCAGAAACTGCAAAAAAAAAAAAAAAAAAAAAAAAAATACTAGACCGGGAGGATATCAGCAGCAAAATTGCAGCATTTCTTTTGATTTCTATTTAAGATTTTCAGATGTCTCAGAAACCCAGCATGATGAGTTTTTATTTCTTTATGGCTCCACTTCTCATCTAGTCCTTTCTCTGACTTGCACTTTCTGAAATACTTGTGGCCTCAGTAATTACGTGAGATTTTACTGAGCAAATCTGAAAGCTGGTCCCTGCCTTCAAGTGGCTCTCTTTCTGGGAAAGAAAATATTTGCATATATACCAAAGCTTAGACTTAACCTCTGGAAGGATCCATTAGAGGTAGTTATAGTAGTAAAATTACCTTTCAGGGAGGAACTTGGCTGGGAGATAAAACTTTTCACACTGTATTTCATACCTTTTTTTTTTTTTTTTGGTAGTGGTAGAGTCTCACTTTATCACCCTTGGTAGAGTGTCATGGTATCAACAGCTCATGACAACCTCCAGCTCTTGGGCTTAAGTGAGTCTCCTGCTTCAGCTTCCCAAGTAGCTGGGACTACAGGCACCCACCACAATGCCCAGCTAATTTTTAGAGATGAGGGTCTCACACTGGCTCAGGCTGGTCTCAAACTCCTGAGCTCAAGCATTCTTCCAGCCTCAGCCTCCCAGAATGCTAGGATTACATGCATGAGCCTCCTTGCCCAGCCCTGCTGCAAATGTTGAATCTTGGACTTTGTCATGCTATCTCATGATCATATCCTCTTTCCACAAATTTTAATCTGAAGAAATGTAAATTTAAAGTCATTATATATATATATAAAATTTTTTGTTAAGCAAGTCTCCTTGGAAGAACCTTTTTTTTTTTTTTTTTTTTTGAGATGAGGTCTTATTCTTTCATCCAGACTGGAGTGCAGTGGCGTAATCATCCTTCCAAAGTACACGGATTATAGGTGTGAGCCCCTGTGCCTGGCCAGAAGAAACTTACTAATAATCTTCTAACTCAATTGTTCATTACATTTTACTGAATAGTAATTAATGTTACATCTTTTTTTTTTTTTTTTTTTACTATATACATGTTCTTGGGGTTTTTTGTTTTTTTTTTTTGAGACAGAGTGTCACTTGGTCACCCTTGATAAAGTGCTGTAATGTCACAACTCACAGCAACCTCAAATTCTTGGGCTTAAGCAATTCCCTTGCCTCAGCCTCCTGAGTAGCTGGGACTACAGGCCCCTGCCACAATGCCTGGCTATTTTTTTGTTGCAGTTTGGCTGGGGCCAGGTTTGAACCCACTACCCTTGGTATATGGGGCCGGTGCCCTACTCACTGAGCCAAAGGCACTGCCCTAATTATGATCAATTTTAAAGTTGCCCTGTAAGCTATTAGGAAAGGCAGATGTATGGAGGCGGTACCTGTGGCTCAAAGGAGTAGAGCACTGGCCCCATATACCCAAGGTGGTGGGTTCAAACCTGGCCCTGGCCAAAAAGTGCAAAAAAAAAAAAAAAAGAAAGGCAGATGTGGGAGAGGCAGAAGCTAAGTTTAAGGTCATAGTCCCCTGTGGCTAGAGGAACACGTAGGCTGAACCAGGACTCTGCTCTTCTTTGACAGCCCTGAACAAACTGTATTTTCCTTTCCCCAGGGCCTACGATCCTGCAGATTTTGAGCATTTGCCAGTTTCTGCAGAGATTAAGGAACTCTTCCAGTACATCAGTCGGTGAGTGCTAGGACCTCCCACCATACTCCATTCCTACCATGCCCCAAATCTTTCCTACTTGCCTTGCTGCTATAGCAGAGAGCATAGCTGCCTTCTAGACCTTTCTTACCTCTGGTCTTAAACAAGGCCGTTTTACTTAGATTTCTTTTTTAGCTTGAATGGTAAAGTACTTTCTCTGAATGTCTTCACCATCCCTTGGCAATATCTCCTAGGTACACACCTCAGTTGATTGACTTGGACCACAAACTGAAACCCTTCATTCCTGATTTCATCCCAGCCGTTGGAGATATCGATGCATTCCTAAAGGTATATTCAATATATCCGAAAAATGATCCTTAAGTGTTTCTTTCTGAACCTCCTGTTACTATCAGTTCCACTGATTTCTTTGACTAGCATTGGCTACCTTGATACATATTCATTTTATTAGCGTTCTTAACTTTGCTCTCTATTCAGAGTTATGCTGATTGCTGTTAAGTGATACTTTAATACTTTATTAAAATACTTTATTATTTCAGATATTAAAACTTTGTCATGTATTTCTCTTCTAATTATCCATGACTTCAGGTTTATATTTAAACCGCCATAGAGCATATATTTTTTTCTAGGTAGTGTTTAGTACACCATAATAGTAAAGCTAGGAATAATAATGAACCAGAGAGTTCTTTGTCTGCAGGTTATTAGAAACAGCAGGTGTGGCCTTGTTATGCCTTTCCCATTTTTCCTTCTGCTTTCTTACCTTTTTCTTAACCAGGTCCCACGTCCTGATGGAAAACCTGACAACCTTGGTCTTTTGGTATTGGATGAACCTTCTACAAAGCAGTCTGACCCTACGGTGCTTTCACTCTGGCTAACAGAGAACTCCAAGCAGCACAATGTCACAGTAAGACGCTAGCAGTGCAGACCCCAGCTGGAGGGGGCCAGAGCTGAGGCCTCACTAGCCTTTGTGCAGTGGACTTACTGCCTATCAAACGGGCTGATTGTGGCTTTGGGCCAGCCCTCATTTGTTAGTGACAGTTTTATTGAGATATAATTTATGTACCATAAAATTTTCTCTTTGATTTTTTTTTTTTTTTTTTTTTTGGAGATAGAGTCTTATTTGTTGCCCTCGGTAGAGTGCCCTGGTGTCATCATAGCTCACAGCAACCTCAAACTCTTGGGCTCAAGCAATCCTCTTGCCTCAGCCTCCCGAGTAGCTGGGACTACAGGCACACACCACAATGCTGGCTATTTTTTAGAGATGAGGTCTCAGTTTGCTCAGGCTGGTCTCAAACTCCTGAGCTCAGGCAATCCACCCGCCTCAGTCTCCCAGAGTGCTAGGATTATAGGCGTGAGCCACTGTGCCTGGCTAAAATTTGCTCTTTGAAATTATACAATTCCTTGGTTTTTAGTATATACACAAAGTTGTACAGCCACCTACACTACCTAATTTAGAATAATTGTATTAACTCTGAAAGAAACCCCAAACCCATTAGTGGTCACTCCTCACTCCCCCACCTCCTTTTACTCCCTGATAACCACTTCATTCCTTTCTCGTGGCTGAATAATACTCCACTGTATAGATGGATCACATTTTGTTTCTATTCACCAGCTGTTCCCACTTGTATTAATAACGCTGCTTTGTCCAGCACCATAGCTCACACTGGTAATCCTATGTGTTGTGAGAGGCGGAGGCAGGAGAATTTTCTTTGTTTTCTTTTTTGAGACAGTGTCTACTTTGTCATCCTCAGTAGAGTTCTGTGGCATCATAGCTCACAGCAACTTCTAACTCTTGGGCTCAAGTGATCCTCTTACTTCAGTTTCCCAAGTAACTTGGACTATAGGACTATGGGCACCCATCACAATGCCCAGCTAGTTTTAGAGATGGTGTTTCACTCTTGCTCAGGCTGGTCTCAAACTCATGAGCTCATGAGCTCAAGCAATCCACCTACCTCGGCCTGCCAGATTGGTAGGATTATAGGTATGAGCCACCCTGCCCAGCAACATTACAAGAATTTTCTTTTCTTTTTTTTTTTTTTTCTCTTCTTTTTCTTCTACTTGGCAAGTACAGAAGGGAGGTGGGAGGATTTCTGGAGGTCAGGAGTTTGAGGCCACCCTGAGCAAGAGAGAGATACTGTCTCTACTAAAAAATATAGAAAAGGTAGGCTCTGTGCCTGTGGCTCAGTGGTGAGGGTACCAGCCACATACACCAGAGCTGGCGGGTTTGAATCCAGCCCAGGCCTATCAAACAACAGTGACAACTTCAACCAAAAAACAGTGGAGCGTTGTGGCGGGTGCCTGTAGTCCCAGCTACTTGGGAGGCTGAGGCAAGAGAATCACTTAAACCCAAGAGTTTGAAGTTGCTGTGAGCTGTGACGCCATGGCACTCTACCCAGGGCAATAGCTTGAGACTCTGTCTCAAAGAATATATACATATAGAAAAGGTTGTCCAGTGCAGTGGTACCTGCCTGTCGTTCCAGCTACTCAGGAGGCCATGGCAGGAAGATTGCTTGAGCCCAGGAGTTGAGGGTGTAGTGAATTATGATGACATCACTATACTCTAACTGGGGTGGCAGAGAAAGACTTTGTCTCTAAAAAAAAATAGTGTTGCTTTGAACATTTGTGTCCCAAGTTTTTGCATACATATGTAATCCAAGTTTCTATGTGTGTGTGTCTCTCTCTCTTTCTCTCTCACTGTCTATCTATCTGAGTGGGAATTGCTGGCCATGAGGTGACTATGGCTGGGCCATAGAGTTAAACTATGTTTAACCCCTCGAGGAACTGCCAAACTGTTTTCCAAAGTGGCTACACCATTTTATAATCCCACAAGCAGCGAATGAAGGTTCCAGTATCTCTATAGGCTCCCCAATGTTTGTTACTGTGTCTTCTTGATTGTAGCCATCCTAGTAGGTATGAAATGGTATTTCATGTAATCAGTCCTGCCATGTTGACCTGCCCCTTTCCATGCCTCCAGCAAACCTTATCAGGTTTCTTTCCCTCTTTATTTGGCTGCTCTTAGGCTTTTCTTTTATCAGCTACCTCATATATAAAAGAGCAGCAGATATGATGAGCCACTCTGTAAAAACAAGAGCACTCCTTCAGTGCCATCATCCAGGCTCGTACTTATTTTTCTAGCAACACATGAAAGTAAAGAGCCTGGAGGATGCAGAAAAGAATCCCAAAGCCATTGATATGTGGATTGAGAGCATCTCTGAGTTACATCGTTCTAAGCCCCCTGCAACTGTGCACTACACCAGGTAAGAGATGCCATGTTCTTTACAATAGTCATCTATAGCAATTTTCACCACTTGTGAACCATTGCTTTTAAGAAGAGGCCCAGAGGCTCCACGCCCATAGCACAATGGTTACAGCTCCAGCCACATACACCACGGCTGGTGGGTTGGAACCTGGCCTGGGCCTGCTAAACAACAATAACAAATACAACAAAAAAATATCCGGACATTGTGGCAGGTGCCTGTAGTCCCAGCCACTTGGGAGGATAAGGCAGGAGAATCACTTAAGCCTAGGAGTTTGAGTTTGCTGTGAGCTGTGATGCCACGGCGTTCTACCAAGAGCGACATAGTGAGACTGTTTCAGGGAAAAAAAGGTCCAGAGACTAGGGACATATTTGGTCAACCTGGGGCTGTTGGCTTAGATTGCTGACATATGACATAAAGATTGTGATTTCTCTGCTATCATTCTTGTGCCAGCTGTTCCAAACCCAGGTCTTGAGTAAGTTTGGGTTGCTCAGTTGAGGTTTTCCTGAAATCTTTTTTTTTTTTGAGACAGAGTCTATGTCGCCTCTGGTAGAGTGCCATGGTGTCATAGTTCATAGCAACCTCCAGCTCTTGGGCTGAAGTGATTCTCTTGTCTCAGCCTCCCAATTAGCTGGGACTACAGGCACCTGCCACAACACCTAGCTCTTGCTTTGTTATAGTTGACATTGTTTTTTAGCAGGCCCAGGCTGGGTTTGAACCCACCAGCCCTGGTGTGTGTGGCCGGCACCCTAACCACTGAGCGGTGGGCACTGAGCCAGATTTTCCTGAAGGTTTAATATGCCACATTGAGGGCCTCTCCTTCATCCTAGAATATCCTGGTCCAGAGGCTGGTGATGTTACTAGTCCGTGTTTCTCATTCATATTTACCTCTGTACTTTCAGGCCCATGCCTGACATTGACACGCTGATGCAGGAATGGTCTCCAGAGTTTGAAGAGCTTTTGGGTAAGGTGAGTAGAAGTTAGCAAAGGGAAGAAAATATCACATTCATTGTAGGGCTTGGTGGTTTCTCTCTCTAGATTATCATCATCATCATCATCATCATTATCAGCAGCTTTTTAATGGTAACACATAAAACCCATGTGTGTGCATATGTGGAAATTTGGTATATATGATAAGTGGTTGGCAGTGCCTGTAATCCTAGCACTCTGGGAGGCCAAGGTGGGTGGATTGCCCAAGCTCAGGAGTTAAGAGACCAGCCTGAGCAAGAGCAAGACCCCCATCTCTACTAAAAATAGAAAAACTAGCTGGGCATAGTAGCATGCATCCACAGTCCTAGCTACTCAGGAGGCTGAGGCAAGGGAATTACTTGAGCCCAAGAGACTGACGTTGTTGTGAGCTGGACACCATGGCACTCTACTTAGGGTGACAGAATAAGACTCTGTCACACACACACAAAAAGATAGGTAGTTGTTTAAGTGATTGGCAACAGAATGAGGTTATGATGAGACGGCCATCCATTTGAAAAAAATTAGGTCTTTGCTTTAACCATATGCATACATAAATTTTAAATTAAGAGTTGATGCAAAAATAGCTATTCACGTAATATTATATAACAAAATATGGGAGAAATTAGGATGTTCAGGTGTTTCTCAGCATAAGCCATAATGGGCAAAATGTGATAGGTTAGACTCAAAAATACAAGGCTCTAAGTACCAAAAGATACTGTAAGCAAAGTTAAAAGACAATGGCAGTCCAAGAAAATTATTTTACGTATATATTAGATAAAGTTACTATGCATGCAAAGAGCTCCTACATGTCAAAAGAAAAGGAAACCAAACAAAGATGATTAATAGGTCCTTCCTGGTCATCAGAGTTTGAGACCAGCCTGAGCTACAGCTTTAAAACACTGGAAAGGGCCTGCTGCAGTGGCTGCCACCCATAATCCTAGCTCACTGGGAAGCTGAAGTGGGTGGATTGCTTGAGCTCAGGAATTTGAGACCAGCTTGAGCAAGGGTGAGACCCCATCTCTACTAAAAATAGAAAAATGAGCCAGGTCTTGTGGCAGGTGCCTATCATCCCAGCTACTAGAGAGGCTGAGGCAAGTGGATTACTTGAGCCAAAAAAGTTTGAGGTTGCTGTAAGCTATGATGCCACAGCTCTCTACTAAGGGTGACAAATCAAGACACTGTCTCAATAAATAAATAAAATTGTTATACTAGTCGCCTAATATACCCCATCTACTTTCCCTAATTTTTCTCTATAACTTATCTTCAAACCTACTATAGACCTTATATTGACATGAAGACAAAGGTTTTTTAATGTGTATTTATTTAGGAATTGATTGCAAAGAATTTAGAAACATTTTCTTTCCTTCCAGCATTTTATTTATTCTTTTTTTTTTTTTTTTTTTTAGACAGAGTCTCACTCTATCATCCTGGGTAGAATGCAGCCTCAAACTCCTAGGTTCAAGTGATCCTTCTGCCTCAGTTCCCTGGTAGCTGGGACTACAGGTGCCTGCCACAGTGCCTGGCTCATTTTTCTATTTTTAGTAGAGATAGGTTCTCACTCTTGCTCAAGCTGGACTTGAACTCCTGAGCTCAAGCAATCCACCCACTTTAGCCACCCAACGTGCTAGGATTATGGGTGTCAGCCACTGCCCCCAGCCCCCTTCTAGCGTTTCAAAAAAATATCTGATTAGGGGTGAATGGCTAGATTGTAGTATATCCACTCAGTGAAACACTTATGTTATGGCATATTACTTGGCCTTGTTTTGTTCTAATATGAAAAAATAGTAATGACATATTGTTAAATATGGACCACTGAAATATCATCAGCTTTTTGACTTTGATCCATTCCATGCCCATTCCAGGTGAGCCTGCCCACAGCAGAGATTGATTGCAGCCTGGCGGAATACATTGACATGATCTGTGGTAAGCTCCTCTGTCCTTCTCTTGTCCCTGATAGAGCCACTGGATGGGGCACGCTCCAGACTTTTGGAAACACTGGGTCTGGGAGGGGATTGGTTATCCTAAACAGAAATGCCCCATAATTCCAGAGTTTGTTTCCTGTTCCTGGGAGTTTTTTCTTTATTTCAGCCATCCTCGACATCCCTGTCTACAAGAGTCGGATCCAGTCCCTCCACCTGCTCTTTTCCCTCTACTCGGAATTCAAGAACTCACAGGTGCAGCAAGCGTCAAGGCTTGGTTTAGGCTTTAGTGAGGAGCACTGCAGACTCCACTGTTCTGAGCCTGCTGTGATCATGTCCTATGGCAATGGAAGGTGTCTCTGCCCGGGATTACCTTTGCCCTTCCCCATAATTATGAAGCAGAAAAGGAGGCTGTGGGGCTTTCAAAGGAAAGGTATATAATAGAAAAGTGTTGGGCCTTAGATGAAGCTAAGTACGAATGAACAGATACCTGTAATTTTAGTAGAGAATGAAGAAAGTAAGGCAAATCTCTAGCTGATTCTCAAAGATAGCACCAAGAAATTATTTGGGAAGGACAATTGGGAGAAAATTGGAGCTTGAAGGTTTTTTTGTTTTTTTTTTAAGAGACAGAGTTTTGGCTTGGCGCCTGTGGCTCAAGTGGCTAAGGTGCCAGCCATGTACACCCAAGGTGGTGGGTTCGAATCCAGCCCAGGCCTGCCAAACAACAATGATGGCTGCAACCAAAAAATAGCTGGGCCTTGTGGCGGGCGCCTGTGGTCCCAGCTACTTGGGAGGCGGAGGCAGGAGACTCGCTTGAGCCCAGGAGTTGGGAGGTTGCTGTGAGCTGAGATGCCACGGCACTCTACCCAGCGGAACAGCTTGAGGCTCCTGTCTCAAAAAAAAAAAAAAGACAGAGTTTCACTTTGTCACCCTCAGTAGAATGCTGTGGTATCATAGCTCACAGCAACCTCTGACTCCTGGTCTTAGGCGATTCTCTTGCTTCCGCCTCCCAAGTAGCTGAGACCACAGGTGCCCGCTACAATGCCCAGCTTTTTTTTTTTAATTGCTTGGCTGGGGCTGGGTTTGAACCCGCCACCCTTGGTATGTGGGGCCAGCGCCCTACTCACTGAACCACAGGCGCCACCCAAGCTTAAAGGGTTTTAAAGAAGGTAGTTCTTGCTAAGATGTAGCAACTAGCATATTTTCAATACTCAGCATTCCCTCTCCTCTTCCCTTACAGCATTTTAAAGCTCTTGCTGAAGGCAAGAAAGCCTTCACCCCTCCATCCAACTCGGCCTCCCAAGCTGGCGACGCAGAGACATTAACCTTCAGCTGAGACACCTCCCACACCACCCTGTTTGAAGGCTGAACCGGCTCTTCTACTCCAGCTGAGACAGAGACGTCATTGTCAGCCACCTGGTGTCCTTGCCTATGCAACAGCATGGCTCAGGGGC
>CAUYTI010137285.1:0-11128 GCA_963575145.1 Galago senegalensis | reverse complement strand
TCTGCAAGGGCAAAGGGACCCACCTGGCGAATGGGTTAGTTTGGGAAGGTTAATACCTCCTTCCCCACCTTGCACCCAGTCACTCGTAATCCCCCAGGTCTGTGGCCCTATTCACTCCAGTAGGCCACTGCTCCCGGGGTTTACCTGGCAAAATCAGCCAGAAATCTGAGTTCGGCAGGGGGGCCTTGCGTGTTTAAATTAGGCTTCTGTCCGGCTAAATTTCTCTGTAAATCACAGGTTGCATTCAGCTCTGGGCAGCAGACAGATAGCAGTTTATACTCAGGTGTCAATTCTAGCCTCTGCCCACCCACTGCCTTTGTCTCAGGGGGATTACACCCTAAGGGCTGGCACTCCACCCATGAAAGTTATCTGTGCCCTGCCTGTGGCTGCTGTCTGGAACCTCTGTTTGCCCAGAGAGATGGGGCTAGAATGGCGTCAGTCTGCAGCTCAGGATGCCACCGTTGCTGCACTGGTGTCCCCTGAACCGACTCTCCTCTCCTCACGCCTGCACCACAGTCAGCACAGAACAGCACCAGCCCTTTTCCTCCTCCACTTCTCTCAAGGAGATGCCCAAGAATCTGGATTCCATAGGTAACAAACCTCCAGACCTTGGAGTGGGTAGGTGGGGACTCCTCGGAGTTCAGTGTTTCAGGTGGAGAATATATACAGTTTTATACAGTTTTACAGTTTTATGCCTGGCCAGAGGGTGCCATGGCACGCCAGCAAGGGTAGGAGGTCCAGTTTTTACGGGGTCTCTCCTGTGGGATAGAGTGGGAGGAAGTTTGAACTCTGCTCGCTTGTTTGCATGGAGTAAACTGCGAGCCCTTGTTGTGGGGGAGGGGACTCCCGTCCTCTTGGTGGTGGATTTTGTACCTTTTGGTTGTAGTTTTGGGGTCACAGCTTGCCTCAGGAAGGTTGAAGTGCACTCTTCAATCTTCTCTCTTGGCTCTGCTGTGAACCATCAGCTAACTTACTAAGCTTCTGTCCTTTAAGCCTCCTTCTGGACGGGAGTTTCTCTAAAAAGCTGGCTGCAGTCCGCCATCTTGGCTCCGCCCCCAGGAAGGACATCTTAAGGATAATCTACTAGAAGCCAATAAGAAAGACCAGACAGCTTTTTAAGAAAGATTTAATTGTTTATTATAGGCTATCAGGAACAAGTTTTTATTTTTCTTTTTTGAAATTTAATTTTGTCTTTTATGAGTATTTTAAAGTTTTCCTTTTATAAGTTTTTCACATTTCTTTTGAAGATTGTTCATAAGTATTTTATATTTTGCTATTATTTTCTATAATTTATATCTTCTATTTGGCATTTGCTTGCATATATGAAATTTATTGATTAATGTATGTACTATATATTCTATATAATGTGACCTTTCTGAATTCTCCAAATGATTATGTTAGTCTTATTATTGATTCTGTTTTTCAGATACTTTTATACTATATGCAGTCTGCAAATAGAATTTACTGATTTTCAGTTCTTATACCTCTGATTGTTTTGTCATGTCTAATTGCAGTAGCTAATTCTTATAGTACAATACTACATAGTAGTGGTGACATTAGGCCTCCATCTTTGTTCCTGATCTTAGTGGAAGTGCCTCTAACAGGGGTGTCCAAGCTTTTGGCTTCTCTGTGCCACTTTGGAAAAGGAGTTGTCTTGGGCCACACATAAAATACACAAACACTTATGAAAGCTGATGAGCAAAACAAAAAGGTTTGTGTATAATTTACCACCACAGACAAGTAAAAATGTTCTCACATAATATGCGTGGGGCAGCTTAGACACACCTGCATCTAGGTTTTTGCCATGGCTTGATATCCAAGGTGTCCCCAAAGTCACCATATGTAGGGATATTATAGCTTTATTTATAAAATATTCATTACAATTTTTTTAGTTATTGTCTTTTTATTTCAGATTAATACAAGGGAATATATAATTGGGTTACACTGTCTACATTTGTTAGGTAACATCCCAGTTGTATTTGAGTCAGGTTTCTAGATATTTCTTCATCTATAATTTTCTCTATGTGTTGGCCACCTCTTTGTAAAATTTCATATAATTTGTATATATTTTATTCCATTTAACAGATTGTTCACTCTATTGGTTATTTTATTTTCTGTATAGAAGCTTTTTAGTTTAATTAAGTCTCCTTTGTCTGTATTTTGTTTTTGTTGCCTGTGTTTATGAGGTCATAGTTATAAATGTTTTGCCTAGACCAATGTCTGTGAAAGTTTCCTATAGGTTTTATTCTAATATTTTTATAATTTGGGCCTTATATTTAAGTCTTTAATCCATTTTAATTTGATTTTTGTGTATGGTGAGAGGAGCTGGTCAAGTTTCATTCTTCTGCATGTAGATATCCAATTTTCCCAGCATCATATATTGAAGAGGGTATCATTTTCCCATTGTAAGTTCCAGTAGGCTTTGTCAAGGACCAGTTGGCTATAAATATGTGGCTTTATTGCTGGATTCTCTATACTTTTCCATTGATGTATGTGTTTATTTTTATATAAATACCATTTGGCTATAGCATCAGTGATAATGGCTTCTGTGATTTATGAAGGCAGTCATGAAGTTGTCCTGGGTTGCCAAATGGCCCAGTCTTCAGGGTCCAGTGGTGGCAGCTACCGGCTATGGGCTGAGTATTTCTAACCTTGTGTCCCAGGGTGGTACATACTGGTATTGGTAGTTACTAGTGGGTTGATTCTTGAGCTTCTAGGAGGCTTACTTGGATGCTGGTAGTGACACCAGTGGATGAGGAGAGTGGGCAGGACTTCCAGGGAGTGGGAAAAGTGAGAGTGAGCAAGTTCTTGGCCCCTGATCATCAGCATGGTGTGGACATGGTACTAGCAGTGGTGAGATGATTCTCTGGATCCTGAGCAGTGTGTATTGATGTTGGTAGTGACTGAAATGGGCTGGGCAGGCCAGTCTCCAGACTTGCAGGTGATCCTTGTAGGTAGGTGCCTGCTGAGGTGGTGGTTAGGAATTTAGGTCCAACTTCATGCCCACAGGAGGAGTTCTTAGATACCCAAGGTGGTAGATTGGGTTAGAAAGGGCAAATAAAAATGCCAAAAGCTTTCCTACCTTCTTTAAGTTGCCTTTTTTTTTAAATTTTATATTGTTTGGTTGCTGCAGACATTTGACTGTGTTCCAGAGTTCTTGCAAGGCTGGTTCTGATGGTTTCTCCTTGTTTTTCAGTCTTTCTGGAGGGAAGGGGGTATGAAAGCTTGGAGCTGCCTACTCTCCCATTTTGTTCTCATCATTGTGGGGTGAATTTTTTGTCACTTGATATGTTTTCACATTTTACATAGTTCTTAAAGAATTTTTTTGACTTTTACTTTCAATTGGCTTTCAGTTGTCTTAGTATTTGAAGTTTTTTTAAATTTTCATTTATTTATTCATTTTTTATTGAGACAGTCTTATTTTGTGGCCTATTTGGTAGAACGCATAGCGCACAGCAACCTCCAACTCTTGGGCTTAGGCGATTCTCTTGCCTCAGCCTCCCAAGCAGCTGGGACTACAGGTGCCTGCCACAACACCCGGTTTTTTTCTTTTTTTTTGGTAGAGACAGGGTCTCTCTCTGGCTTAGGCTGGTCTTAAACCTGTGAGCTCAGGGCAATCCACCTGCCGTGGCCTCCCAGAGTTCTAGGATTACAGGCATGAGCCATCATGCCTGGCCTAAAGAATTTTGAATGGATGCAGACCATTCTGCATTTTTTTATCTTTATCTATTTGTTGTGAGGACAGGGTTGGGAGTTGGGGTTGCTTACGTGATTCTTAGTTCAAGAGCACCATGTTTTGATAGTCAATACTGTGTTTTGATGTTTTGATAGTTTTGATAGGTGGAGAGTGTAGCTTCTTAAATGGATGACTTTTTCTTCTGGCACTGTGGGAATGGCTGTGTGTGTGATTTGTTTTAGTTGTTCTTTGTCATACATGACCCTAAATTTCTCCCTCTAGTATTTTTCCCTTCACCATCCAGTTTTCAAATGATACTGCCTTGTCCTTTTACCCTCTTCTCCCTCAGAAGCAGTGCCTTTTTGTGACTATCACCTTGGGTTCCATATACCTTTCCTATAGCTGGTGCTCCTATACCTGACCAATTTGCTTTTTCATACTTACGGTAAATTTTATCTTTCTAAGCCTGATTTCAGCTCACACTTAGGCTCTCTACCCATCCTGTTCTATTTGCTGTTTTGTCAGACCCTTCTCATATTCTAGAAAGGTTCATGGCAGGAGTTTGAAAGACAGCTGAGCTGGAATTTGACATTTTTTTAACTTATAGGAAATTAGACATTTATAGTAGTCTCTATTTGCTGTTATAATTACAGTTATACTGAAGGTATAGGTTATATGTGATTTTATATGTTCATGTTCATCTGTATAGTTTTTTGGAGGATATATGGAGAGATTTGGATTTATACAGATGCAGTTATTCTAGGTTATCTAGAAGGACATTAGTAACATGGACAAACCCATACAGTTATGTTACCACCACCATAATGAAGAGGATATAGAGGAATAGATATAGAGGAATTTTTCACCTCCCTGTGCGTACTCTTTATAATTAAACCCTTGCTAAACCCTGGCCTTTGGCAATCACTGAAGTATTTTCAGTCTTTGTAGTTTTGCCTTTCCAGTAATATTCTATAAATGGAATCATAATAGTGTGTAGCCTTTTTAGTCCAGCTCCTTTCACTTACCATAATACATTTGAGGTTCATTAACGTTGTTGCATGTATTGTAGTTATTTCATTTTTATTACTGAGTGATATTACGTTGGATTCCAGGTTGTTTATTCACTAGTTGAAAAGCATTTGATATGTTTCCAGCTTTTGGTGATTAAAAATATAGCTGCTGGCTCAGCGCCTGTGGCTCAAGTGGCTAAGGCGCCAGCCACGTACACCCAAGGTGGCAGGTTCAAATCTAGCCCGGGCCCACCAAACAACAATGATAGCTGCAACCAAAAAACAGCTGGGCATTGTGGCAGGCGCCTGTGGTCCCAGCTACTTGGGAGGCTGAGGCAGGAGACTTGCTTGAGCCTGGGAGTTGGAGGTTGCTGTGAACTGTGGTGCCACAGCACTCTACCCAGGGGGACAGCTTGAGGCTCCTGTCTCAAAAAAAAAAAAAAAAAAAAAAAAAATATATATATATATATATATATATATATATATCTGCTATAGGACAGTGCCTGTGGCTAAAAGGAGTAGGGTGCTGGCCCCATATACCGGAGGAGGCAGGTTCAAACCCGGCCCCGGCCAAAAACTGCAAAAAAATATATATATCTATATATCTATATCTATATCTATATATAGCTGCTATATAAATGTTCATGTGCAGGTTTTTGAGTTTACATTAAGTTTTCATTGGGATAAATACATCTGGGAGTGAGGTTGTAGGATTACATGGCAGTATATGCTTAACTTCATAAACACCTGGAAACCATTTTTCAAAGTGGCTGTGTACAATTTTGCATTCCTACTTATGATAGGAGAAGTGCAGTTGCTCCACATCCTCACAGCACTTATCACTGTTAGGTTTTTTCCTTGATTTTAATAGGTATGTAGTAGTACCTCATTTTGGTTTTAATTTGCAGTTCTCTCATCACTAATGATGTTGAACTTCTATTTATGTGCTTATTTCTTATTGGAACATCTTTTTATGGGCTTAATTGATATGTATATCTTCTATGGGGAAGTATCTCTGTTTTGCCTGTTTTTTATTTTGTTTTGAGTGCTTCCTATAATATTCTCAAAGCAAGTTCTTTGCTAGTTATTTGATTTGCAAGTATTTTCTTCCACCCCATGGCTTGTCTTTTCAGTCTCTTCATAGTATCTTTTGGATTTTGATGTCACATCTAAGAAATATTTGTCTAAACCAAGGTTAAAGAGATTTTCTCCCATAATTTAGAGATATTATAGGTTTAGATCTATGATCCATTTGAGTTCATTTTTATATATGTTGGAGGTATTAATTGAGGTGTTTTTTTTTCTTGAGACAGAGTTTCACTGTGTTGCCCTTGGTAGAGTACTGAAGCGTCACAGCTCACAGCAACCTCAAACTCTTGTGCTTAAGCGATTCTCTTGCCTCAGCATCCCAAGTAGCTGGGACTACAGGCACCTGCCACAATTGGCTATTTTTTTGTTGTTGTTGTCGTTGTTTAGCTGGCCTGGGCTGGGTTCAAACCCACCAGCCCATAACCACTGAGTTATGGGCACTGAGCCAGAGGTTCTTTTTGTGACTATAGATATCTGATTGTTCCAGAACCATTTGTGAGATGGGAACTCCTATTTTCCATTGAATTACCTCTCTGATTTTGTCAAAAATAATTTTTATGTATAAAGAGGTACATTTAAGAATAGCATACACAGTGTACAATTTAAAAGTGTATATCTTGACGAATTTTTACAAAGTGAACACGTGGTGTAGCCACCATAATTAGTACCTCAGAATCCTCTCTCATACCCTGTCCCAAAGTCTTGGCCACGCACAAAAGTAATTATTATTCTGGCTTCTAACATTATAGATTAGCCTTACATGTTCTCTTACTACATATAAATAGAATCATGCAATATGTACACTTTTGTTTCCTGTTTCTTTTGCTCATAAGTATATCTGTGACCTTCATCTATGTTGGACATGTGCAAGACAATTCTCTGGGTAGCCTTGGACTGATCTAGTTCTCCCACCTTACTTGTAGTTCTCAAGAATAACTGTATCATGTGTAGGCAGCATAACATCTTGAGATAAGGGAAGAGCTGGCTAGAATAGCCTGAGCTCTGTTCTGGTCACCTCTTGGAAAATGAATGTCCTCAGTGCCTCAGCCTAGTGTGCCATGTGGCCCTCAAGGTATAAAAGTCAAGGAAGGCTGATTTTGGGGGAGTCTGTCAGTTGCAGTGCAAGTAGGGTACACACACACATTACACACATTACTATCTTGAAGTAATAAACATGCTCCATGTTACTTGTGCGTAGGGGTATTCTGTCTCACTGGACTCAGACAAGTTGGTAACCACCATTGAATCATTGTGCCACAATTTTATATATGTTGGACATTTTATATATGATGGACATTTGGATTTTTTCCATGGTTTAGTATCAGAAATAGTGCTGCTGTGAGCATCTCTGCACTTGTTTTTTAGAACAGTAATTTTCTCTAAGGTGTGTACCTAGAAGTAGAATTACTAACTCATGGTATACAAATCATTAATTTTGGTAAATAAGGCCAGACTGTTCACAAAACTATCACACCAGCTTACATTCTTACTAACGGTATATAAGAGTTCCCATTTCAACACTGTGTTGTGGTATTTTAGTCTGCTTGATTATAACCTTTCTGGTAAGTGCATATTGGTGTGTCTATATGGCTTAAATTTTCATTTATCTGAGTACTAATGGGGTTGAGTACATTTTCTTATGTTCATAGGTCACTTGACTTTCCTTCTGTAGTGAAGTACCTATTTGCTTGTCTATTCTTCTGGGTTCTTTGTATATTTCTTACTGATTTGTAGAGGTTAATTTATATATTCCAGATAAGATCCCTTTATTCCCCATTAATATTGCTAAGAATCTCTCCATCTGTAGTTTGCCTTTTTATTGTAGTACTTTTTTTTTTTGATACAGAGTCTCACTATGTCACCCTTGGTAGAGTGCTGTGATGTCACAGCTCACAGCAACCTTAACTCCTGGGCTTAAGCTATTCTCTTGCCTCAGCCTCTCAAGTAGCTGGGACTACAGGCAGCTGCTTCAGCACCTGGCTTTTTTTTAATTGCAGTTGTCATTGTTGTTTAGCAGGCCTGGGCTGGGTTCAAACCCGCCTGCCTTGGTGTTATGTGGCCGGTGCCCTAACCATGGAGCTATGGGCAGTGCTTTTACTCTTGTAACACTTATAAGTCTTTTTGTTTATGAGTGGTGCTTTTCATGCCTTTGTTTAGAATTCTTTTTCTATCCCAAAGTTATGAAAACATTTTCCTGTATTATTTTTTTTCTTTTTAACACACTAATTTTATTTCCTTTGGATATATACCCCTAGCGAGATTGTTGAATCATGTGATAGTTCTATTTTTATTTTGTTGAGGAACTGCCATACTGTTTTCCATAATGACTGCACCACAGTGTGTTTTCCTATATTATTTTACGGATACTTTATTGGTTACCTCTCATATTAGATTTACAGTTTACCTGTAGTTGATTTTTGTTGGTGAGAGGGGCTTAATTTCATTTTTTCCTATATAGATATCCAATAGCCTATCTACATTTACTGAAAAGATCATTTTTTGCCAATTGCTTTACTGTGCCAACTTTGTCATAAATCAGGTATATATACATGTTCAGGTTCTCTTTTTAGTTCCCCTGCACTATTTGTCTATTCTTGTGCTAATATCATATGACTTAGATATTAATGGAATAGTACTCTCACAACAATTTGTGATTCTTCTACAAGGTAGGTCACAAACTTGATATGAAATAGACATCCAGTATTAAGACATTATGATGAACTGGAAACCCAATCAGAAATTCCCCTACATTCTATCTTTATCACCCAGTGGTCAGCACTTTAAAATAAAAGGAATGTATCATTACAGGGACTAGTGACATTTGAGGATGTGGCTGTAGATTTCTCCCAGGAGGAGTGGAAGTACCTGAACCTTCCACAGAGGACCCTGTATAGAGACGTGATGCTAGAGACCTACAGCAACCTGGTCTCCGTGGGTAAGGATGGCTTCTTCAGGTAATTTTGCTGTTTATGATTATTGCATCCAAAGGAGGGCTTTTTCTTTCTCAGTCCCCCCTTTATCTCTTGTGACAAGGTGTTTGTGAACTCAAAGCCCAAGTTAAATGGTTTGACTTTATCATTGTGTCAGTGATAGGTCCCTTGTGCTGCCCCCAAACTGCAACTTCTTCTGTCTCAGTGGCTGAAGACCAAGGCAGTATATCTGTCATTTCTCATTAATAGGGCAGCAGGTTACTAAACCAGACCTCATTCTCAGGTTGGAGGAAGAATGTCCAGCAGAAGGAAGAATCCCACTTTGGAGCTTTCCAGGTAAGTGGGATTGACCCAGGCTCTAGGGACAAGATTTCAGCCCATCAGTCAAAGGTAAGGCCCTCTGAAAGGACTTCCAGGAATATCTTAGGAAAAGGTTGTAGCTCTTTGGCACTGCTAGAGGACAGGAACACAAAACCTCAAACATAAGACCAATCACTCCCTCTCCTGTTCCCCACACACCAGACCACTCTCCTTAAGTTGGTGCTCACCTGTAAGTTTCTGTGGAGTTACTTTTGTCCCATATATGTCTGTTAAATGCTGCCACCCCATCCCTGCCAATTCCACAGTTCTCATCTATCACTTATCTGAAGCTAGTCCCACATTAGTCACAGGCTTGGACTCTAATGCTGTACTTCCAGATTGGATAATCTGAGTCCTTTCTTCTTGTTCAGCTTAAATATTCCTGTCAAATTTGCTTTCCTGAAACATCTTGATATTTTAAAAGTAGCTTCATTAAGATATAATTCATATAGCACAAATTTACTCTTTTTTTTTTTTGCAGTTTTTGGCTGGGGCTAGGTTTGAACCTGCCACCTCCAGTATATGGGGCTGACACCCTACTCCTTTGAGCCACAGGCACTGCCCACAAATTTACTCTTTAAAAGTATACAATTTAATGGGTTTTAGTGTATTTACAGAGTTGTCTAACCATTACCACTATCTAATTTTAGAACACTTTCATCACACTGTAAGAAGCCCTTACTCCTTCCTTAACGGTCACTATCCATTCCCTCTTCCCCCATTCCTTGGCAACCACTAATCCACTTTCTATCTCTATGATTTTGCTTATTCTGGACATTTCATATAAATGGAATCATATAAAATGTGGCTATTTATATCTGGTTTCTTTTACTTGGCAGGTTTTCAGCATTCATCCACATTGTAGCACACATCAGTTCTTCATTCTTTTTATGGAGGAATAATATCCCATTGTATAGATAGACCACATTTTGTTTCTCCATTCATCCATTGATGGATACCTTGGTTGTTTCCACTTTTTTTGGCTATCATGAAAAGTGCTGCTATTTCATGTACAAGTTTTTGTAGTAATGTATGAGTATGCTTTCATTCCTTTTGGGTAGATCCATAGGAACAGAATTGTTGTACTGTATGATAATTGTATGTTTAACACTTTGAAGAACTGTCAGACTGTGTGAATGTCCTGTTTCTCAAAAACTTTGCCCAGTGGTTTTCACATTCAGTAATGATTATTGCCTGAATCAGTTATTAATAAGATGGCTGATTTTAATTTTTTCAGTGTTATCATCCATTGTCATTCATTTTCATATTCAAATTATCCTCAGTTTAGTTAGTATGAGTCCCTTCAGTCTGGCTCCTTTGTCCTTTTGACATGTCCCTATTATTCTTTGAGATTTCCTCACTTTCTAGCAGAAACATAGGTTCCAGGCTCACCTTGTACATTCTCCATTTTAGACCTGGAATTAGCAGCTTCTCCACTGATTCCTATTAGTAAGTATGATATTTAGAGATCAGGATCTAGGTGCTAGGTATGCTTATATCTACTCAGAATCTTGTCTCTTATAATTTATAGATGATTCCCTCTCCATCTACCTTTTTCCCTCTAATATTTATTTTTTAAGTAATTGGGTCATTTGGCCTTTAGATTTCTACATTCTAGATTTTCCTGTTAAATGTCTCATGGTGGTATTCAACATAGTCCTCTGTCCTCTGTATTTCTTGTAAATTGATAGATCTAGAACCTGGATAAGAGTCAGGTTTTTAGTTTTACTTTTAGCAAGATTACTTGCTAGCTACTTCCCCCAGGAGGTTCATAATACATAGTTGTCACTCTTTGTTCTGTTACTAGTCATTGAAGATTACTGCTTAGATCTGTTAATTAAAAATAGTGATATTCTATTATTTCTTCATTGTTGATTAGCTGGTATAATTCTACAGAGAGAAATTGCTTCTTTTTTTTTTTTTGAGACAGAGCCTCAAGCCATCCCCCTGGGTAGAGTGCCGTGGCATTACAGCTCACAGCAACCTCCAACTCCTGGGCTCAAGCGAGTCTCTTGCCTCTGCCTCCCAAGTAGCTGGGACCACAGGCGCCCACCACAACGCCC